>APFE031434638.1:0-18053 GCA_000404065.3 Pinus taeda
AGAGATGTAATATTCAATGAAAAGGTCTTGTATAAGAATCAGTTGCAGGAAAAGAAACAGGAAAAAGAAAACAAGGAATACGTAGTTCTTGATGAAATCACTGAAAAAGTAAAGGTTCCTGAAAATAATAATAATCAAGAATAGCAACCACCACAACAGCAACAAGTACCCCAAACACCTGAAAGTGGTGTTAGAAGATCTACCAGGATAAGTAGACCCCCTGAATGATACTCTCCTTCTTTATATTATTTATTGTTGACTGATTCTGGTGAACCTGAATGTTAAGAAGAAGCAATGCAGGTTGAAAGCAAGAAGAAGTGGGAGGTAGCCATGGAAGAAAAGATGGACTCCTTAATGCATAACCAGACTTGGGATTTAGTCAGGTTGCCTGCAGGAAAAACTACATTGAAGAATAAATGGGTTTACAGGTTGAAGGAAGAAGATGGAGGAAAACCGAGGTACAAAGCTAGGCTTGTGGTGAAGGGGTTTGCACAAAAGAAAGGTATTGATTTTGATGAAATATTTTCTCCTATTGTTAAAATGACTTCAATCAGAACTATTTTGAGTCTTGTAGCAGCTGAAGATTTGCATCTTGAGTAGTTAGATGTAAAGACAGCCTTTCTCCATGCGGATTTGGAGGAAGAGATATATATGCAGCAGCCACAAGGATATGAAGTGAAAGGGAAGGAGAAACTTGTGTGCAGGTTGAAGAAGAGCTTGTATGGCTTAAAAGAGGCTCCAAGGCAGTGGTATCTGAAATTTGACAAGTTTATGTCTGAACAAGGTTATACTAGATGTCACTCTGATCATTGTGTTTATCTGAAAAAACAAAATGATGGCAGCTATATTATATTGTTATTGTATGTAGATGACATTCTTGTTGCGGGCTCTAACATGTAGGAAATAAATGTGCTCAAAATAAAATTGGCAAATTCATTTGCAATGAAGGATTTAGGAGCTGCAAAACAAATCCTTGGTATGAGAGTAACTAGAGACAGGAAAAATTGCAAATTAACATTGTCTCCTAATGAGTACATACAAAAGGTGTTGAAAATATTTAATATACACAATGCAAACCTAGTTAGTACACCTTTTGCTAGTCATTTCAAACCTAGGAAGGAAATGTGCCCAAAGACCCAAGAAGACATGGATTATATGTATAAAGTTCCATATGCATCAACAGTTGGAAGCCTAATGTATGCAATGGTCTGCACAAGGCCTGATATTGCACATGCAGTGGGAGTTGTAAGCAGGTACATGAAAAATCTAGGAAAGGAACATTGGATGGCAGTGAATTGGATTCTTAGATATTTGAAAGGTACCACAAATCAAGCATTATGCTTTGGTGGCTTAAATGTTTCTCTACAGGGATATGTTGATGTAGACATGGGTGGTGACAGAGATAACAGGAGGAGCACTACAAGATATGTATTTATTGTAGGTGTAAGAACTGTCAGTTGGGTTTCAAAAATCCAAAGTGTTGTTGCACTTTCAACAATAGAAGCAGAGTATGTTGCTGCTACAAAGGCTAGTAAAGAAATGATTTGGTTACAAAGGTTTATGGGTGAATTGGGTAAGGAGCATGATATGGACACGTTATACAGTGATAGCCAAAGTGCCATTCATATTGCAAAGAACTCAACATTTAATTCCAGGACTAAACACATACAGCTCAAGTACCATTTCATATAATCAGTGTTGGAAGATGGAGAGTTGAAGCTGGAAATGATACACACTAGATAGAATCCTGCAGATATGCTAACAAAAGTTGTAACCATGGAGAAACTGAGAATATGCTCAGTTTCAATTGGTCTTCAAGGATGATGATGAAGATGAGAAATAGCCAGGTCCAAAGAGGAGTCATTGTCTAGCAAATGAAGCAGTGATGGAGTTGCTACAATCATTCTCCAAGTGGGAGATAGTTGGGTGTGGAGCATGATTGTTCAGAGGTCTTTGTTTTAGCTGGATGTATACCCCAAGAAGTTTGTACACCTGTCCACGTGGGTGGGTGCGGGGGGGGACTTTTCCCCCCCACGAGGGTTCGGGGGGGCCGATCCTCCCCGACTGGGGGGTCTGAGGGCCAACGGTCCCACGGCAGGGGTTTCATGGGCAGCGCCCCTGAAGCTAAAAATAGATGTAAAATTGCCTTGTAAAAGTACAGTAATTTCTAGTCAATCTAGGTCGTTCATTAGGTGGATGATCTGACAGTAGAACTTATGTTTAGTTTAGGGTTTTTTTCCCTAGAAGGCAACCCCTCTCTTTGTATGAGGGCATTGTATTTGAGGCTATGTAATAGATGTTTATTCTCTGAGCGAGAAATAGAGAGGTGAGACTGTTAGAAAAAACAGAGGATATTACAACGGATCTTTTGTAGGTTTTGTATCTTCATTTTGCTGGATAATAGAAAGGAAGGATTGGTTGTTCGGGATGGACGTAGCCCAAACTGGGTGAACCACATATATTTGTGTCTCTCTTGTTTTATGTGTTTTCTATGTTTATATTTCTGCAATATTTTATGTGTTCCATTGCTCCATAATATATAATTTTCTAACATTCGATGTATCACAAACAATAATGCAGCTGACTTGGTTACCTATGGATGGTATGCAACCTGGAGGGGGCCTTCTGATATACCCGAGAGTACTTGGAAGTTGAGTTTGTATTAGTGTTGCCTAGTGTGTCTTGTATGATAGGAAGCATTCTGATATACTTATCATACATGGAGCGTCGTCTGATATCCCCAAGGGTACGTGGAGAATGATCATATATACTTATGTACATGGAATACAAACAACCTGCAGAATGTAATGTGGACAATTAAAAACATATCCTATGTTTATAGATGTTGGAACACGTCTTCTAACCTAGATCCACGAAATATGATGTGATTAATTAATGCCTTGGTGAATTTTAATTGATTTTATTGTTTCACTTTTATTATAGTCAAATGTGTATGGTAATCAACGAGTGTAGTAACTCAATTTGAATTGATGCAACTAATATGAAATTACAACCTTTTCAATTTGATGAAATTTATCTACGAAAAGGAGAAAGTTCCATTCATTTCCAACAATGCAAGAATTGATAAATAAGAAAAAACATAAAAAAATTGGCTAATGCACTAATTTTCAGCTGGAAAATACTAATGCAAATAAATTCCAAGCAAATTTTTTGTTTTTATGTTTAAAACAATCATAAAAACATGAAAATTCAAATCAAGACCATCTTTTAATGAGAGACACTAGCTTTTCAATCGATGAAATAACTCTCTACAATAGGCATAAATGAATATATGATGAGATTCACTTAAACAAAAGAGATTGACACAACCAATTCCAGAAGTGAAAAACTATTTTTTGATAGATCAACAAACCATAAAAAATAATAATAATAATAATAATAAAACCTAAACTGTAAAGATAAGTGATTTTTCTCAAAAAGTCAATCAAAAACACTGATCTAAATCTATGGTTGACTTTTCCTCAATGATTACAGGCCCAAAAAACTACAACAAACAAAAATTTCTAGACCTAGAGGGTAAAACCCTACCAATTTGACTTTTTCTAAGGTTGTCGCACATACATAGTGTACACTAGTGTGGTGTCGCATTGTTGCTAAAGACAAAGTGAGAAGTGTTGCACCTTTTATGAAGGAAAAGTGAGCATTGTCGCACTTTTTATGAAGGAAAAGTGAGCATTTTTCATTTTTTCTGAAGGAAAAATGTGCAGTGTTGCACCTTTTTTGAAGGAAAAGTATGACACAGAGAAACGAAAATAAAAAATAGAAAACACTTCACAGGACTAAAAAAAATGGATTTTAAGGATCGAAATAAAAACATTAAGATATTGGAAGGCTACAGTAGGTAAAGTAAGCCACTAAAGAACCTTAATGATTCCCTAGTATGGTCACCAATTTGTTAGGAAGACAAATTCGTGTCTTGCAAACAAGACAAGATTTCCCTAGATTTAATGACTAAATCTAGTAGCAAACAAACAAACTAGTAAATCATTCCCTTGGTTCATTCTTATTGAATCATAACCAAGAGTAATGGAGCATGAAACCCATACCTTTCAAACGAAATGCCTGGTGAAGATCCTCACTACATGGTTTGATGTAGCTTCCCAGTGTTTAGAATCTAGACCTACAAGTACACTAACAAACACAAGATCAAAGGCACATGACATATAAATTATTCAATACAACCTTTACTAGTAATCAAGGAGACTAGTGCTTGGTATCATAACCAATGGCCAATGAAAGTAAAAATTCGATATATTAGACCCAATGGACAATAAAGTGAGAAAGAAATACTCTTTTATATTTTAATTGAATGAAAAAGAGAGATACAACCTAGCCTTGATGTTAACAAATATCCTTCCAATGGTCTCCAATCCTTCCTTATGTGACAAGCTTCTAGCCTCAAATTTACAGCATAATTTTACATCAAAATTCAATCCCCTCCTCTCTGGTTTATGCTAAACTTATAAGCCAAGAGGAGGAGGCTTAAGATCCTCTTCTTATGGATCAGATCCACAGATATGGGGATTAAGGTTCCATAATGAGAGGGAGTATATTCATGAACCATGGGATGAGGCCCATATAGGTAAGGGCTCAATTCCTTCTTGTTGGTACATTATTCCCCAACAAGGCTTATAGAATTTTATTTTTATTTTACTTATGTTAAAATGTTGTTGCACTTTTTAATGAAATACAAAGTGCATGCTTGTGTAGGCTATAATGACCAAAACTACATTTGCACAAGTAATGACTAGGAAAAGAGTGAAAATGCTTGAAATTAGCTTTTTAAGCAATATAATCTAGAATTCTTGTTATTTTCATATTGGTTTTGCTTCCAACATTGTAGGGGATTTCTTGCAAGATTTCATCAGATAGTGAGAGATCCAGATTTGCGGTGATTTTCCTAACGGTGATAAGATGATGTGTAACACATGTTCCCTATTCAATGACAAGGTTAAGAAGAAAAGTGTTGCTAACACATCTCATCCCTCAACCAAGATAAAGTAGTGAAAAGATAATGAAGTTGAGACCTGTGGCAATGGATACACAATGAATCCAAGTTTGGAATTTTTACCATAGTCCTCAGAAAGACATTTCAGTAAAAGAGAGACATTTCCTCCACTAACTGCATTGGAGATGAAGAATTCTTGAAGACCAATGTATTTGTTAGCCAAGTTTAAAATAGAGTCCAGGAAGAGGTCCATAATTTCTTTTCCATTGGTGTCATGACAGCGATAAAAATCTTTGGTCACATCTTACTTACCGCTGAGAAGTTGTTGAGGATGGAAAATCTAACGAAAAGCACTAGATAGTTAGTTATAGATCTACAAATACAATAAGTGGAATAGGATTTCCGACTCTAATTTCATTGAATAAAGTGTTGAAGGCATTGTATCTGACACCAATGGTATTATCACTATGTATCTCGCCATTAGGTTGAATGTCATGCTCGTCCAAGCAAAGTTCCCAGCAAGCATTTCCGACTTGGATACCAACTCAAAGAGCTTGGCATATGTTGTCACCTCTACAACACCCTCCAAAAATTCACCACATTCAAATTTTGGAGCTTACCAAACTATCGTATCAAGTTTCACTTTGGTTTTCAAGTGTCACTTCAAGTCATTTTACATGTTTCAAGTGTTCTTAATCAATTCCTAAGTGTCATCACATTGTTTAGAACATCTTTGGTACACTTCATGGTTATATTACCTTCGTTTGTTGTAAAACAACACTTTTGCTAATAGTCACATGCACTTAGTATGTTGTACTTGGGAGTGCTTGTAAATTGGTGTTTTTATGTATATTTCTTAGTAGTGATCCTGTCTAAGTTTTTATGATGATTTTTTATGTGTCACAGTTGATTTTACTCTTAACTCATAGTGCTTCCCTTGCCCTAACCTTCCAAACTTAGAAAAAATATTTGGTTCACAAAACTTGGCTCACTAAGGTCAAGAAAGTGCATGATGCACTTTTAAGCCTTAGTTAGGACCCATTCCCTACTCGGAGTGCACCCTGGGCCCTCCAAGAGCACACAATTCACTTTGAAGAAACATTCCCTCCTTCATTTTCTAAATTGAACCCTTAAAGCAAGCCTTCCTCCTAGTTGGGTGCATGACACACCAACAATGATCAGGGAGCCCCCCTTCAGCCTTCAACAATGTTCCCTGCACCCAGCTAAGCACAAAACACATCATAAATCATCATTTGGGCACTCTTTTTGTCTTCAATTTGTGCCATGTGCCCTCTACCAAGTCCTCACCCCCACTTAAGTGCATGGTGCACAAACAAGCCTCAATGGCCTTCCTTCATCCTTTAGGCTTGTGCCCTATATGGTCCATCAGGCTTGCCCTTCCTTATTGAGTTCACAATGCATCCCCAAGCCTTAAGCATACAACCCTTCCTCCTTGGCAATGTTTCCTATGCCCAAATGTTTCTCTTGTTCTTTCTAAGCACACTTATAAACCATGAAAAAAAATTGACATGAAACATGTTAGAATAGGAGATTTTTCAAATTGATGCTTGCTTTCCATCAATGATCTTAGCTACAGGTATTCTAAAATGACATGGCCATGATGCATGAAGAGATATGTCAAAGAAGGTAGTCAAAGGAAAACATTTAAAGACAAAGAACACATGAAGTGACAAAATGAATAGCATTTAAATCATGATCATCCAAATAGTCCAAAAGACTCCATATGATCAAATACCCTTTGGAGGGTAAAGACATCAACAACATGGAAGCTACACGTAAGATTGAAGACACAAGTGGCACCATTGTTTCCTTTCAAGAAATTTCATGTCATCAGTCACTATGAGTCCATGTCATCAATGTTAGTGACTAGTCATGTTGCTACCCCATGATGATGTGGAAATCATGATGAATTATTGTAGAGACAAAGAACTAGAAGCCCAAGAGTCATGTATGGACAAAAAAGCCATATGAAGAAGTCTAAAAGACACATGTAATGATCCGAATTGGATCCATAAAAGACTGTCAAGAACCATGTATGTATCAGGTTGGAGAAAATCTCTAAGGAATTCCAAAACAACAATCAAAAAACACCTTGAACCAGTGGCAATGGCAGCCAACGTGGAACGATGAGGACCTCGGTCAAAGCGCATTGACCGAGGCCCATGGAGGCTATGCAGGAGGTCAAAGTAGCCCCTGGGAGCCCCGGATTGGGAAAAGGAGGTGATTTTTGATGCACAATTAGCGCCTGGGCGGACAGGGCCGAAATGGGGGAAGCCCGAGCACTTGGATGCATGGCGAACTGGAGAACCACGGGCAGGAAAGGAAAAACGTGCTAATCAAACAAGGCGGGACCCATGCTCTGGAAACCGGTGGTATGGATCAGGGCGCCCTCAAACGGTAAACGGTTTTGGAGAAAGCGAAGCGATTCCACTTAATGATCAACATGTGGCAGCAGAGGTGAGAGAAAACTGTCGTTGATCGCGCGTTATAGGTCGAGCAAGTCAACCACGCGGGATGTCTGTGCGACGTTGGATCTGGGGGACCCAGATCGGATGGCTGAGATTGCGCCCGATCGAGGAAGTGGAATCGACGAAGGATTAAGCCGCGTTTGTAAAGATTTGAGGTCTGTTTGACCGCCATGGTGGAGGAAGAACGCATCCACGACGTAACTAAAGAAACGAACCGACGAGTAGGCTGGCGTTGTTCAGATGGGGACACGTGGCCACTCCTTAAGTGTTCATGATGACGTCGAACAGGGAACTCCAAGCACAGCTGTAGAAGGTGAATCGACAGAGGCGGAAGAGGAACCAAACAGGCATGGGGACAAATGGCTAAAATCCATGAATAGAGACAATCGAATCAAGTGGAAGTATACACAGAGAGAGAGTCAAGAGGCAACAAAGGTTGAACAGTGAACCTAGAGAGGACTGAACACAGAGAACAACAAATAGAGTAGAAGAGACAGAGGGCCGAGCTGACCAGTGGCAGCATTGAGCACCAGAGCTTGAAGATTCAAGCCATCCCATAGAGAAATCTGTCGAGACTAAGCATCATATTTGGCTCTGTCCATTGTAGACCTGAAGGTCACAGAGCTGGTAGGAGGAAGAAGAGTTTGTGCACTCTAGTGGCCTGGGAAATCCAGGGATCACCCTGCCAAGAAAACCTGCTTAAGGAGAACTCCCATCGAGTCCCTGCATTGTAATTCTATGCTTAAAGACCCAATCAAACAAAGCCACCACCGAAAGCTGGACCGGAGACGTAGCCTTGGAGAATAGGGTGAACTCCTTATTAAAATTGCTTGTGTCTTAGTGGTTGCTTACTATATTTGTCTGTGTCTTTCCATTTTTAAATGTTTGTGTATTGGAAATCTGATCGATCTGTTGTTTCAATAACACAGAACAAACACGAGCACATGAGTCTGTAATACCTTTGTTAAATAAATCTTTAACTGATGTCACTCATAGGGTGAATATCAGATCAAGTGGTATCAAAACAGCAGGCTGTAAGGTTAGACAAGCTTGTGTTGGTTTAGCTGTGAATGCTCACTAAATCAAAGCTCAAATTAGGAGAAGGAGAGTTGGTGGGAACTAATCCTGAAATTGGGAGAGTCTATCCTCAAAAAACAATGTTAGAGGAAGGTTCTATGGGGCCAAACCCTCAATTCATAGAAAGTTTCCTAGCTATAAAGTCTATGGTAGAAGAAATGTATAGGGACTTTAGAAAGCATAGGGATGAAGATTCATCAGGTTCTAAACAAGATAAAGAAAAAGATGAGTCTCATTCCCATGACCACTCAAAAGGAAAGGGGAAAGAGGAAAGATTTCTCACACCTCCTAATAGCCCTGTGCATAACAAGAAAGCATCTTTGATTAAGTTAGATGTTAAATTTGATTGGCCTATATATGATGGAGAGCTAAATGTTGACAAGTTGTACAATTGGATTAGAAAAATTGATGTATATTGCAGGGTACAAAACAAAGACTCGGACGAGTAAGATTCAGCTGGCAAGCCTATGCCTAGGAGGCACTGCCTTGGTTTGGTGGGAAGGCAGAACCCAAGCTCATATGAAGAAACATGGTAACACCATCTCTATTTGGAGTGAATTTGTTGCTGAAATCAAAAAGCAGTTCTATCCGTTGGCCTACATGGAAAAAGCCATGATGAGTTGGCAAACTCTTCGGCAGTTGAAAGGGAAAAGTGTGCAAGGGTATACTCAAGAGTTCAGAAAGAGAGCATTGATGTTAGGTATCTCATTAGACTCACCAGAAACTCTTTTGAAGTACATTGGTGGTCTACACAGCTACATGAGGCATACCATCCTCATGTTTAATCCCACTAGTATAGATGAGGTATCTGTACAAGCTACTCATCTAGAAGCTAGAGGAAAGAATGGCAATCCAGAAGTTGGGGGACCATCCCAACCCACTGTAAGCAAGAGCAAGGAGAAAAGAAAGCAGAAGGTGAAAGCAAGGAAGGCTAACACTGCATAGAAAAGCAAAGCTTCATGCACTCACTCTAAAAAGGAGGGGCATGATGAAGAGCACTGTTGGATTCTGTATCCAGAGTTGATACCTAAGAAGTCCGAGGGAAAAAAGAAGAAAACTATTGCAGTTATTAAGAAATATTTGGGGTCGGACTTGGGAGATGAAACAATCATTGCAGCCACAGGTATAAAAGGTTAGAATTCTGAAGCATCTACTAGTAATTATGATCAATTTGTTATTGATGAAGAACATGAGAGAAAAAGACATGAGCTTTTCCATATTCGAGTTGTTTCAAAAAATCAAAAGATTGATACTTTGTTTGATAGTGGCTCACAAGTAAATCTAATTTCTGTAGCAATTGTAAAGAAATTGGGATTAGCAACTACACCTCATAAGAAACCATACCCATTAGGATGGTTGAATGATAAAGCACAGCTACAAGTGACTAGATAGTGCAAACTCAAGTTTTCTTTTGGGTCAGCATTTGTAGATGAGGTTGAGTTAGATGTAATTCCTTTGGATACATGTGGAATTGTTTTAGGAAGCCCTTACTTGTATGATAGAAAGGCTATTTTTTATAGAGTTGAGAACAAGTATCTACTTGTTAAAGGTGGAATCGAATACTTTGTAATAGCTCACAAGCTCAAGAATAATTATACTCTCATAAACTCAAGGCAGATGAAAATAATGATAAATTCATGCAAACAATTCCTACTAATGGTTGTAAAGGAAAAGAAAACTGATAAAACCAATGTATTTGAGGGCTGTAATGCTGATCAGCAAGCTGATATAGAAAAGATTGTTTCAGAATATGATGTCTTGTTCCAAGAACCTAAAGGTCTGCGACCCAAAAAGGGAACAGTACATGATATTATTTTGTAGCAAGATGTTCCATTGCCTAACATTGGAATGTACAGGTTGTCTGCTTTAGAGAATGTTGAAATCAAGAAGCAGGTGCAGGAGTTGCTCGAGAAAGGGTTCATCAAGCCTAGCACATCACCATGTGGGTCACCAATCATTTTGGTGAGAAATAAAGATGGCTCGTGGAGAATGTGCATTGACTACCGAGCAGTGAATAATATAACAATCAAAAATCGTTATCCCCTTCCTCACATAGATGATCTTTTAGATCAATTGAAGGAAGTTGTTTATTTCACCAAGCTAGATTTGCACAGTGGATACCATTAGGTCAGAGTTGCAAAGCAAGATGCATGGAAGACTGCTTTCAAAACAAAGCAGGGATTGTATGAATCGTTGGTTATGCCTTTTGGCCTAACTAATGCTCCTGCTACTTTCATGAGGTTAATGAATGATGTACTCAGACCTTTTCTTGATGCTTTTGTTATTGTGTATCTGGATGACATTCTTCTTTTTAGTAAAACGTGGGAAGAACGTTTAAGGCATGTTAAGCAGACATTAGATGTTTTGAAAAGAGAAAAACTTTATGTTAAACTCTCCAAATGTGAATTTGGAAAAATCTCTCTAAATTATTTGGGTCACATAGTAGGGGGAGGTGAATTGAAAATAGTTCCCTCTAAAGTGGCAGTCATTGTAAACTAGCCTAAACCCAAGTCTGCTACAGAAGTGAGAAGCTTCTTAAGAGCAGCACAATATTGGAGGAACTTCATTTCAAATTTTTCCTCAATTGCAGCTCCCTTACATGCCTTGACAGGATTGAACAAGGTGTTTCAGTGGGGAGGCAAACAGCAGAAAGCCTTCGACACCTTGAAAGAAAAGATTAGTACAACACTAGTACTAGCACTGCCAGATCTACAAAGACCATTTAAGATCCAAACTGATGCCAGTGACTATGCCATGGGAGCAATGTTGACACAGAATGGTAAACCCATATGTTATCATTCTGAGACTTTTAATCCTACACTAGTTAACTATCCTACATATGATAAAGAATTGTATGCATTAGTTCAGAGTGTAAAAAAGTGGAAACATTACTTAATGGGAAAAGAAACAGTAATACATACTGATCATCAGCCACTTCAATAACTACACTCCCAAACTAAGTTGCAGCAATCAAGACATTATAGATGGATGGGTTTTCTACAACAGTTTCATTTAGTCATCAGATATAAAAAGTGCATACATAACAAGGTTGCAGCCATGTTATCTAGACCCATTATAAATGCATCTACCATACTTAAGCATAATTTTGTGCTGCATGAAAGCTACATAGAACAGTATGCTCAGGACATGGACTTTAAAGATGTATACGCAACTTTGAGTCAAGGCAAAAGAATAGAAGAATTGGACTATCATGTGAAGGACCAACTCTTATATCATTGTGGGAAACTCTACATTCCACAAACTGAAAGAATAAGGATAATTAGGGAAGCACACACTTCTCTGATATCAGGTCATTTTGGGGTAAGTAAAATAGTTGCACAGCTGCAAAGGTTCTGCTATTGGCCAAGAATGAGTGAGACAATTTATAGATATGTAAAGGGGTGTGCTATGTGTGCTAAAATCAAGCCCAGCAACAGGAAACTAGGCTTGTACACTCCCTTGCCAGTTCCTTCTCACCCTTGGGAAAGCATTTCCATGGATTTTGTTGGGGGACTGCCTAAATCTAGGAAAGGTCACGACTATCTATATGTTGTTGTGGATAGGTTTAGTAAAATGTGTATTTTAATACCTTGTAGTAAAGAGATTATAACTGAACAAACTGCAAAATTGTTCTTTGAACATGTATGGGTTCATTTTGGACTACCCACTTCTATTATATCTGATCGAGACACCTGATTTGTGGGGAAGTTTTTGTCAAGTCCGTGGGAACTAATGGACACCAAATTAAAGAAAAGCACAACTTTTCATCCATAAACAGATGGCTAGACAGAAGTAGTTAACATGACAATGATCTAGTTATTGAGAGGATATTGCAACAAACATCCTAAGCTTTGGGATGAGCATTTTTGTTATGTGCAACATGCTTACAATAGAGCTAAACACTCTTCTACACAGAGATCTCCTTTCGAGACCTGCTTTGGTTTCATACCAAGGTCTCCCTTGGATTTTGTCTTTGGTAAAGATACCATGGTTGATGGACACAATGATGTGGACAAGGCAACTAGGGTCATTGAATAGATCCAGGAGATCCACCAGGTAGTACAGGAACAGCTAGAAAAGAGTCAGGACAAGTATAAGGCTAGGCATGATAAGAATCGGATGGAGCATAGTTTTCAAGTTGGAGACCAAGTCTAGCTGTATATCAGTAAGGACATGATGCAAGGTGAAGGTAAAAAGCTAAAACCTATCAGGTATGGACCCTTCAAGATACTTGAGAATATTGGTGAAAATGATTTTCACCTTGATCTACCGGCTTACATGCACATCTACTCAGTCATAAATGCAGATTGCTTGAGGTTGTTTGAACCTTCAATGATTGAGGACCCTAAAGAGCAGAGTCAATTACCTTCTATTGATGAACTGCTACCTGAATATCTTAATGAATTACAGGAAGACACAGTGTTGGACAGGAAGGTAAGGACGACGCACAGTGGACAAGTGGAATACTTCAGGATTGGGCTCAAAGGTTCGAAGCCAAGCAGTGCGAAGTGGATTGAGATTGGACAAGTGAGAAAGCAATACCCTCACTTAGTCGATGCTTGAAAACCAACTTTTGGTGGTCCAAAAGCTTTTTTAGTGGGAAGGCTGTGATCCGAATTGGATCCATAAAAGATTATCAAGAATCATGTCTGTATCAGGTCAGAGCAAATCTCTAAGGAATTCCAAAACAGCGATCAAAAAACACCCTGAACCAGTGGCAATGGCAGCCAGATTGGAAGGATGAGGACCTCGGTCAAAGTGCGCAGACCGAGGCCCATGGAGACTGTGCAGGAGGTCAAAGTAGCCACTGGGAGCACTGGATTGGGAAAAGGAGGTGATTTTTGGCATTAGGCTGGGCGAACAAGGCTGAAATGGGGGAAGCATGAGCACTTGGACACATGCCAAACTGGAGAACCGCGGGTGGGAAAGGCAAAAAGCGCTAATTGTACAAGGCGGGACCCGCGCTCTGGAAACTGGCAGTATTGATCGGGGCGCCCTCAAACGATAAACGGTTTTAGAGAAAGCAGAGCGATCCCACTTAACGATCGATGCGTGGCGGCGGAGGTGAGAGAAAACCATCGTTGATCACGCGTTATTGGTCGAGCATTTCAACCATGGAGGACGTGCGTACGACGTTGGATCTAGGGGACCCAGATCGGATGGCTGAGATTGCACCCAAAGGAGGAAGTAGAATAGATGAAGGATTAAGCCACGTTTGTAAAGATTTGAGGTCTGTTTGACTGCCACGGTGGAGGAAGAACACATCCACGATGTAACTAAAGAAACGAACCGACGAGCAGGCTGTCGCTATTCAGATGGGGACACGTGGCCACTCCCTGAGCGTTCATGATGACGCCGAATAGGGAACTCCAAGCGCAGCTACAAAAGGTGAATCGACAGAGGCGGAAGAGGAACTGAACGGGCATGGGGATGAATGGCTAAAAGCGATGAACAGAGACAGTCAAATCAAGTGGAAGTAGACAGAGAGAGAGAGTCGAGAGATGAAAAAGGTGGAACAGTGAAACCCAAAGAGGACTGAACACAGAGAATAGCAAACAAAGCAGAAGAGACAGAGGGCCGAACTTACCAGTGGCAGCATCGAGCACCAGAGCTTGAAGATTCAAGCCATCCCATAGAGGAATCTGTCTAGACTGAGCATCATATTTGGCTCTGTCCATTGTAGACCTGAAGGTCACAGAGCTGGTAGGAGGAAGAAGAGTCTGTGCACTCCAGTGGCCTGGGAAATCCAGGAATCACCCTGCCAAGAAAACCTGCTTCAGGAGAACTTCCATCGAGTCCCTACATTGTAATCCTCTACGTAAAGACCCAATAAAACACGGCCACCACCGAAAGTTGGACCGGAGACGTAGCCTTGGAGAATAGGGTGAACTCCTTATTAAAATTGCTTGTGTCTTAGTGGTTTCTTACAATATTTCTCTGTGTCTTTCCATTTTTAAATGTCTGTGTATTGGCAATCTGATCGATCCATTGTTTCAATAACAAAGAACACACACCAGCACATGAGTCTGTAATACCTTTTTTAAATAAATATTTAATTGATGTCACTCATAGGGTGAATATTAGATCATGTAATTCCAAAACTCATGTGTAATTCCAAAAGTCATTTAGAATTCCAAGAGTTGTATAGAAGTTCAAAGGTCATTAGGAGTTGAAAAGTCATATGAGAAACTCAAGAGTCATGGGGATATGAAAGGTCATGCCTCAAGTTATGAAAGAAGTGTCATTGTTCAAGCAAAAGACTTTTCGCTTTGGCTTCTCCCACAAGGCATTAGAGGGATAGAGATAGTAATTTTGGGGTGCAAGTAGTGACTCTAATGTTCCACTATTGGAGCTAGTGATGTTCATTGTACTCATGTATCTTGGAACCTTTGGTTAATACTTGAAGCCATTTTTCCAACACATTTTCATGCATGGAATGTGGATGTTTTGAGACTATTTTTCTAATGTTTGTGGTTCTTGTTGGCTTTCACATGTACTAAAGTAATTGAACTATTTTGGTGACTTTGGTCCTCAACTTATTGGAAATGTGTTGTGATGATTTTAATGATCGTAGCATCTATGTGAACTATTTTTCTTGATGTCTAACAGTTCTTCCTTGTTTATGTGTGTGTGTGTCTTCACTAGATTAGTACTACTACTTTTCTTTTAGAGACTCGCTTTTATTCCTTGCAGTGGAAGAACCTTGATACATTTCCAATCAAACATTCCACAAGGAACACTCTCTTGCTCATTCAAAAGCACATGCGCGCTACTCTCTCATGCTAATTTCTTAAGACAAGGAAAATCTTTAAGTTAATGGCAACTGGGTCATATTTCCAGATTGGGCTCCTACAACAAACTATGTAAGATCTAATTGAGACCTCATATCGGGGAGATCCCATGTATGTCAGTGGGTTCCAGCACCGTCAACAACATCGAAGAGATCAAGAACCACATGGATGCTTGGGACATGCTTAACGGATCCCAGATCGACCAGATCTAGTGCACAGAGAGGGGCCATGTTGCTGCTCAATGCCAAGCCCATGTTCGTCAACTATTGATTTCATTTAAGAGATCATGATCGACCTTGCTGAATTCTAGATATTTGGCCAAGATATTCTTGATGTTAAAGGAACTTGTAAAGAAAACTCAGCAGGAGGAGAAACACAAATCCAAGCCTTGAGAACTTTATTATGGTGTGAAAATGACCCTAAACCACTATAGTAATATATTTAGATACTCTAGAAACCTAGAAACCCCTAGAGGGAACACTGTGAAATGCCTTGAACACAATTCGCCTCCACTGAGTGACCACCAAAAGTAAGTAAATAGAAAAATATGAGAGTACACAAGCTACTTAGTAGGGAGAACTATTTCTAGAACCCATCTCAAAAAACCTTGGAAATTCATAGATAAGATCTTCAAAAATATTTGCACAATTTCTATGCAAACTCTAGTTGCCATAAAGTCTTAAACCGCTCTGATACCACTGATCCAAATCTTAGAGGGTCAATATCAAAGGTATTTGACCATCGAGAGGGTGAAGAGAAAACACACAAGATTCAATGTAAAGAACTCTATATTAAACAAGAGAAATTGTTACCACTACATTGTGTGAACAAATCCATCCTTTTACAAAGTGAGACTTGTTATTTATAACCTTCTTGAGCTACAATACCATGGGTGGATGACACTTTTCATTCAAATCATAAGAAATGGAATTTTCTGAGTGTTAACAACAAAGGGAGAAGCAAAGAGTAGATCAACAAAGAAAGTCACAACAAATAAAAATTGAACAATGACAAGAATAGATGAAGGAAAATTTTGAACAACAAAGAGAATATCAAAGAGCATATTGACAAGGAAGGGAACAACAAATGACAATTGAATAGTGTTAAGAGTAAATAATATAATAAAATGCACACTAAAGAAGAAAGCAACAAAAAAAAAAGAAAAAAGAATGACAATTGAAGAGCATGAAAAAATAAAGAAAACAAAAATATGAATAACAAAGAGCATATCGATAGAAAAAACAATATTCAACTAGCTCCAACATAGTACAAGATGCAAAAAAATATCTTATAAAACAAAGTATTAAAATATTATGATAATAAAATATTTTTAATAAAAAATATAAAAAATCAAAGGCAATACACATATAATTCTTTAATGTACTTAAAGTTAAAACATTCTTTTAAATTATCCCATAAACTTTCAACTTTGTCTTGTAATCATTGCATTAACTTACAAGTTATTTTCTATTTTTAAACAAGGGAGCCACTGCCGTGGCGGTAGTCCCTGCCGGGGTCTGCCACAACAACACTACAAAATTGCAATGCATGCAAACAGAAAACCATCCATCTTTTATTTGTTCAGACCTACATGCAGTAAATGGTTGGGATTAGGGCAACTATTCTTCTTCCAGTGCAGAACAGAACTCTGGTTCTCTGTACCTCCCATGTCGGAAGCAGCCATGGCCTCTTCACCCTTCTCTTCCAAATCAAGAAGGTGAAGCTTCGAGCTAATTTGCAAATCTCTCCATCATTGATTAGGGTAGCCCTGAAACATACCTCTAATTGTGGTTCTCCCTAATATATGGCTTTTTGTATTTACAAATTATGTTTATTTAGGTTGTAAAACAACTTTCAAATTACAGATTATGCAATAAGATAAAAGTTTTCATCAACTTCGTCAAAAACAAATTGTATTTTGTAATTATGATTTTATTTTGAGTTAAGGGAATTCACTTTCAGAGAGGATGAAAACACCATTCATCGATGTGGAAAAATATCGAATTTTATTTTGTAATTATGATTTTATTTTGAGTTAAGGGAATTCACTTTCAGAGACGATGGAAACACCATTCATCGATGTGGAAAATATCCCACTTTCCTTTTATAAATAACGAGAAAACATTAGAACTAATGAGAAAAAAATATAAATGAAAAGAAAGAGGGAAGATTGTCTCATAGAATCTAGAATCAAATTGATAAAATTAAGCACGGCAGACTTCCCTTGTAAATTCAGTATTCATGGTTTCTGAATTATAAAATTTACTATATACAAATGGTTAATCTCTCGAAAGAAAATTACAAAATCATGATATTCAATACAAGGTTTGTAATATTTTTTTATAATATCTCTATGTACTTTGGCCAAAATCATTTACTAATATAATTATTTCCTAATATCTATAAAAAATTATTACAAGAAATTATGTAACACACAATTTAGAAATCATTAAAGCATAAAACATTAATGAATAATTAATTACAATATGGCACAGAGAGAAATAGCTCTAGTGAAGCAGAAGATGCTTTCCCGTCTTTTTATTTCCCTCTCCCACAACCACTTTAGATGAACATACCAGAATCAATATGCTGGAAGATAAGGTAGAGGTATCTTGGAAACAATAGACAATTCAACAAGTCCAGCTGAATCATTAGGACAACAGAAGAAGCGCACCAAAGAACCTTGGTAGAAAAAAATTTCTCTAATTACAGCAGTAGCAAATGTCT
>APFE031434647.1:0-12854 GCA_000404065.3 Pinus taeda
GTCATGGTGACAATATAATCAAATGAGAGGCAAATGGATTTCCCAAAACCTAGAAAGGAAAGTGGGGAAGTGAGGATAACCCAAACCCAACACAAGCAACATATGAGTGTCATGTTCAAGAGTGTCATGCTTCCTTTACACAAACTACAAGGCATGTTCACTTTCATTTTTCTGTGAGTACCTCTTTATTTTTAAACAAGCTTGAAGAGGATACCATATGATTTTTGTACAATTTCATGCTTCAGATGAATCCTTCTTAGTAAGGTTTATGAGCCCACGGTACGAGAAACTTAGTCCTATTATGGTGACAAGTCCTACACCATTTAAGTTTTACGAGTGTGACTGAGGGGTAACTCGACACCTTTTTCATGTTTAGAGAGTTTGAGAAAGAGGCGTGAAAGAAAAATCCAAAGGTGCCTTTTCATATCTCGAATCCAAAATGTTAGAAAACAATATTCAAGAGGACCTCTTAGAAATGTTTGACGAAGGTATTCCTTTTTTGTATCTAGTCCATCTCAGTCCCAAAAAGGGTTAAACTTATACTGAGTAGACACATTTTCATTTACTTTTACAAGATCGAAAGGACAAGTGCTCAATAATCTTTTCATGTTTTTGGAGTCTAAAAAGAGCCAAAAGAGGACTCTAATTGAAGGAATGAGTTGTATAAAAGGATAGCAATAGGTTTTGGTAATGATGGAACTGCTCTAAACACGTAAAGGTCAAGTGGCTGGCTAATAAGACCACTCATAGCATATGTTCTTTGGGCAAGGGTAAAACAAACCAAGTGAAAGCGTATGATAGACAGAAGAGATGGTGACAATGGAATGAGAAAAGCCAAGGCTCATCTGGCAAAAACAGGCTAACAAAAGATGGAAATCATGAGAGGTAAAAAGGGAAATTGTTTCATTTTTACACAATCTTGAAACATGGGAAACTATGCTTGAGGATACTTGAAAATAGATTCATTTTTTCACAAGTTTGAAACATGAGAAAAAACTATGCTTGGATTTAGTTTCATTTTTACACAAGCTTGAAATGGAAACAAACTATCCTTGGATTTGGTTTAATTTTTACACAAGCTTGAAATGGAAACAAACTATCCTTGGATTTGGTTTCATTTTTACACAAGCTTGAAATGGAAACAAACCATGGTTGGGTTTGGTTTCATTTCTACACAAGCTTGAAATAGAGATAAACTATGCTTGAGAGGAGTTTTCATGCCTCCAACATAATTACTCAATTCAAGGTACATGCTCCCCAAGATTCATTTCATTCACCTAAGTATATTACTGGTTACTAACAGGTGGATGGAGTGAAGGTTCAGTTACGATATCAAATGAAAGACTCGACTAGGATCTAATCAAAGACTCAAATTGGAAGGGGATCTATTTCCTTTTTTTAACAAGCTTCCCAGAGGAAAAGAACCATGCCGATGACACCTTATTTCATTTGGTAATGAGCTTGACAAAAGTATAAGAACTTTTCTCGCGAAGGCTTATTTTATTTTTTAATGACGTTGACAATGCAAAAGAACTATCATCATGGGTACCTATTTCATTTTTTAACGTGGTTGACATTGTAAAATAACTATCCTCATGACACCTATTTCATTTTTTAATGAGGTTGACATAGTAAAATAACTATCCTCATGGGAACCTATCTCATTTTTTAATGAGGTTGACATAGTAAAAGAACTATCCTCATACAACCTTCATTATGGCTATAAGAGACCATGGCTTCTAAGAGGTTCTCATCAGATGGTAGAACAACATTCTGGAAGAGATACTTGTCAAGGGATCTAATGTAAAGATAGGGTTCCAATGTCCCTAGTACATGATGCACTATATCACTAACTAGATCATTAATTGACATGGGCATGGAACATGTGGCCATGTAATTAACCTGTGGTTGGGAAGATACCACTTGTGTGTAAGAACCATTTATGGAAGATGCTCAATTGGGAGTTGAATTAGGACTAATGAATGACAACTGATCAATGGTCACAATTCTTCCTTCATGCAAGAAACATAGGACATAAAAGAGAGAAGAGATAAGAGCTCTGATGACATAAACAAAGTCATGGGAAAGGAGTAGATTAAAATCTAAGGGCCTTGAACAACCATCACATTGATATAGATGATTTTTTCTCGCAAAGTAATAGGCAACTTAGGAATGATCCCTAATGGTTGGTTGGTTCCCTTGTTGAAAGGTAACAAATTTTGGGTAATAGGCACAAGCTACAGAGAACCTAAGGCTTGCCAAGACGTTGAAGACAAAATACTAACATGCATGCCTTCATCTATAACTCTGCTAGGTATAACCATATTATAATCCTCCACCATGATTTATAAGGGCACATAATAAGTAAGACGATAGCCTTCCAGTCGACTCCAATCAAAAGGAAACATCCATACTACTTGGAGGTGATGCCAAGGGAATGGGAGAATTCCCCCCTTGCATTACGGGAATAGGAGGATCACGCCCCTGTACTGTGGGAATAGGAGGATTTCCCTCCAACTCATTGGAATTTGGTGAAACAAGAAGGACACAAGTGGTATGAGGTTCACTCTCTATAGGAAAGGTGTGATTACCAGAAGGTGGATTCAAGTCTACCATTTCCTCAACCAGTGGTTGGTCGAGAACAGACTCATGAGACTCACTTTTAGAGAGAGTGGGATTAACTAAAGATGACTTACGATCAATCACTCGATTAAATTGTGGAGGGTCGAGGGAAGGCTTCTGATAACCAGTCTGAAGACGAGGTTGAGATGTGGCAAGGTTATCCAACACTTTAGAGGCTTCATCTAGATAAGGACAAAGTTGAATAGGATTATTCCCTTCACATAACCTACAGGGAAATTTCACATTTCCCTTTTTCCCATGGACCTTATTATTACTAGTTGAAGTTTTATCACCATCGTGATCTCCGGAAGATGATGACAAAGGTTTATGGGAACATGTAGACCACACTTCTAAGACCTTGGGGTAATAAGGCAATCTCTAAGAAGATGATCATCGAAACAAATCATGCAAAGGAATTTCACTTTTCGGGGCTGACTGGAATATTTTCTAGTGTCAACTTCATTACTAGCAATGATTGCTTGGTTGGATTTTTCCTTATTTTTCTTGTTCTAAATCTTCCTTTTCTTATTCTTCTTATCCACCTCATTACTAGCTTGCAAGCTTTCACTAGATGAAGTGGAATAAGAGGAATAAGACCAAACAATCAAAGAAGGTAAAGTGTCAACTTTAAGATCAACCAGAGGTTGATACTATTCAATTGGATGAGAGGCTAGTTTAGGAGAAGTCTGGACATTCAGAACCATGGGGGTCAAAAATAACCAAACTAGAAAACCAATGGTAAACCCAGGAAGGGATAACGTTTCCATATAGGGAACACCAATATTTCCAAAAGAAGGAAAAGGATTAGGATTCCCATCATGGGGGTTTCCTTAGATGGTATACTCAGGAACTGTTTCCTTTAGTCTCAACCTAAGATATACTAAGGAGAATTTCCATTGGAAGAATGTTTTTCCGTGGTCAATTAATTGATTTTAGAAATTTAGAAAACAAAATAAAAGGGGTAGGTTAGAAAAAATGGTTTACCAAGTATCCATGAACCGTAATATACACCTTGGCAGATCCAAGGACTTAATGTACGGTGACCAAACTCCCCAAATGTTGTGTTCGATGTATCATGTCTACAGAGCAACTGACTGAGTTACCTGTAGCTAAAGAATAGCAACCTAGTGGGGTATCCCAATATATATGGGACGGTACGGAGAGCACAAGTTCATGTTAGTGTTGGCTAATGCATAACTGTTCGATGAGAGCATTCCCATATACTTACCATATGTGGAGCACCTTCAATATACCCAAAAGTACTACATAATGATCCGGTATACTTCCATAAGTGGAAAGGGATATCACCCCTGGGATACAATGCTAGCAGATAATGACAACCACTAGGTTTATAGATACCGAAACACGTCTCTAGCCTAGACCTCTAAATGTTTTCATTAAGTTTCAAATGCTCCTTAGGTTAATTTAGTGAATTTTAATGTTTATATTGAATTATGTTTCAGTTTTGAGGCTCAAAATGATGTCACCTCAATGGCTAAGATGCAGCTATATGAGAAAAGATAAACTTTCAATTTCGATGAAAGCTATACTAATCAGAGGAAGAAGTTTCAATCAATAATGGATCAAACAAAATGCATATAACAAAATGGCTTCTACTAACATTCACTTTCGCTTTCCAAATGCAATGGAAAAAAGTAAAAATAATTTCCACTTCTCACTATCCTAAATGAAACTTTTCAAGAGTAAAATTATTTTCACTTTTACTAATATGCACTTATATTAATTATGTTTTTTCTTTTGATTTTAAATGATTGAATGAAACTAATGCATCAATCAAATCAACATGAAATTTTATTTAAATGCACTTACATGAAAATATTTTTCACTTTTCTTTTTGAATCAAACAATAATTAGTTCTTTCAGCTTGAGAGTCAAACAATGTAATCTATTCTTGATTAAAAAAAAAAGAAATTCCAAATGTAAGTTGAACTAATACAATTGAAAAGAAAATTTTGAAGTACAAGCTAAAACAAATGAAAAATAATGTTTCTCAATGATTTCCATACAACAAAAACACTCAATATAACAACAAAACCTATATCCGAATGACACAAACAAGGATCAAGCAAAGACTAATTGACCTAAAACCCTAAGACTCAATTAGACCTCACTTCAAAGCTGATGAGACAAAATTTTCAAATTAATTAAGACAACCAGTCAAAACAATGAAAAATTCAAGCATACAAGATAGGGAAAGACAATAGAGTTCAAGACACATGGGACCCTATGACAGAAACCCTAAAATTTCACAATTCTATGGGATCCATGCAACTGTTATGGTCAAACCTATGCTAACAGGTGTTTCAATGTGACTGTTATCAAGAAAAAAGTACAGACAGTGCAAATTTTGCAGCAAAAAACACGTTGGATGAGAAATATTGGGAAAAATAAAAAGAATTTCAACAATCAGTCTAGACTTAAACTTCTAAAGTAGTAATCCTTCAAAGTGTAGACCTAAATTGAATCCAAATGACTAATAATTCGACGATTGGCAAAATTGATCAAAAGGCCAAAAAGAAGAAATAGTTTGAAATGGCTATAAGCTCCCAGTGGAATCACCATTTTGTTGTGAAGATAAATCCCTTCTACTGAAAAAAGTGATCTCTCTAGTGCTACGAGAGGATCTAGCAACAAACTAGAAAAACTAGTGCAAAACTCTCCTAATTTATGTTGAAAAATGCAAAGTGAGAGAGAGAAACCTACATCACTCTGAAGCTAAGCACTCAACCTTTGAGGATGATCTCGATCCCTTAGCTTCCATGCTCGCTCCTCACTATTCCTTGCATCCAAATGCCTACATTAGAGATAAAAAGTCAACAAGAGATATAAGAGCATACATAGCTTAATTCAAACATAAACTACATGACAGATCAAGGAGCATTATGCTAAATGAATAAATATTAAGAAATTTATGGAAAGTAAATGCCATGTGTATATATTAATGAATAAAAAAGGGAATCATACAACCATTTCCTTGATGTTGTAGACCTCATTTGGAGTGGATTCCCAAGTCCAAGCCAAGACCATTCAAACAATCCTTCTCCTTAGTTAGCTGGGCAACATTTAGGCATAATTTCAACATAGGAATGCAGGCAAGAAATGACCAACCATTTGGGGATGGAAGGGAATTGATTTATAGGATGGGAGAGGGAGTTAGGGATCCAAAAAAGAGGGATGGAGGTCCACATATCAAGGGGAAGATCCCGAAAGGTAGGATCAAGGGCTCAAAATGGGAGAGCTCGACCATATCTCTATCCAACAACATCCACCTTGTTGTTCTCGAAGGTTCTAGCAGGAGAAGCTTCTCCTCCACTTTAGCAAAGACTAACAGAAGAGCTTCAGCGGAGGTTTTTATATCAAAATTCATGCTAGCAGTGCTAGGTGAATATGCTGCAACAAGAAATCAAGACGAAAAGCAATAGTGCAAAGCACATTAATCCTGAAATCTAGGGTTTCGGGAAACTTTCTTCAGAATTTTCTCAAGGCATCTCTTCTTCTATTCTTCAAGGATTTTTTTGTATGTGTTTCATGGTGAGAAAACTTTGAAAGATTTTCATTTTGATGCTTTAGTATATGGGATGAGAAGTGTGAAAAATATTGTGTAACAGATGCCCCCTAAAGCATGAAGGAGGAATAGGGAGTGATGGGAGCAATACTTTTCAAGTCAAGGCAAGGACTGAGAAAAACACTATGAGGAGACCTAAAAATAAACAATGATACAATATACATATATGACATCTCTCGTATAAATATGCCTAATCATACATCTGTGAATATGCATATATCAATACATGAATCCACAACATGTGTGTAACCATCCGACTAGAAAGGATCATGCGCATGGATCCATGGCATGGACCCATCCATCTGACTAAAAAGGATCATGTATATAGATCCACGACATGGAAGCAATCATCCATATGAAAAGGACCATGTATACTATCATGAATACTCAATAACTCCTTGCAACCTAGATTTTGATAGATAAGATCTAGGGTCTTCATCTCTATCCCGACCAAAGTACGAATCTAACAATGTGAATAGATGTGTTGAAGTTGAGCATAGTAGAAACCAACTTATTCCCAGTCAATAATTTAAACCATTAACAAGCACAAGATAAACCCGTAATAATGACGATATCCCTCAAGGTACACCAGTGCAATCTACAAGTATGAGCTAAAGTTGAACAATTTCTGAACCATTCAATCAAAGGCCAATGATGTAAGCATGTCATCGAAGACGAAGAAATTTCCATTGAGGCATGCAATCTCGAAGGTATTGAAAGGGAATTTATAAATCAACTTCATAGATACTAAGCTAAAGTCGATAGGAAGTGATCCATCGAACGAGGGCCATAATGTTTCCCACATCGTTCACACAAAACATAGGATATGTCAAAATGATAGGACTGATTCAATTTTTTTACAGAGAGGGTCAAAGAAGGTATAAGTGGTAAAAAATGTAGATGGGACTTCTCTTGAACATATCGGTGACACAACTCTAGAGTTTGGCAGCATTTGACTCAAAATGAGATTAGAGGTCATGGTGACAATATAATCGAATGAGAGGCAAATGGATTTTCAAAACCCAAAAAGGCTTGTGATGGACTGAGGGTAACCCAAACTAGACACGAGCAATAGATATGTGTCATGCTCAAGAGTGACATGCTACCTTTACACAAAATACAATACATGTTCACTTTCATTCCCCCCCCTCTATTTCTAGTGACTACTTCTTTATTTTTACATAAGACTAAAGAGGATACCATATGCTTTTCGTATAAGTTCACCCTTCGAATGACTCCATCCTAGTAAGTTTAACAAGTCCTAGGAAGGAGAAGCTTGGTATTGTCTTGGTGACAAGTCCTGCATTGTTTAAGTTTCACAAGTCCGATGGAGGGGTAACTCAACATCCTTTCCATGTTTAGAGAGTTTCAAAAAGAGGTGGAAAAGAAACCTCCAAAGGTCCCTTTTCATAGATAGACTCTCAAATATGAAAAGTTAGAAAACAATATTCAAGATGACCTCTTAGCCATGTTCGACTAAGTTATTCCTTTTTCGTAGCTAATGCATCTGAGTCTGGAATAGGGTTAAACTTATACTAAGTAGACGCATTTTCATTTACTTTTACGAGTTCAAAAAGACAAGTTCTTGGCAATATTTTGATATTATTGAAGTCTGGAAAGAGCCAAAAGAGGACTCCACCTAGAAGAATGAGTGGTATAAAAGGATAGAAACGGGTTCTGGTAATAATGGAACTACTCAAAACATGTAAAGGTGAAGAGGTTGGCTAATAAGACCACTCATAGCATATGTTCCTCAGGAAAGGGAAAAAAAAACCAAGTGAAAGTGTATGATCGACCAAAGAGATGGTGACGATGGAATGAAAAAAAAACAAGGCTCATGTGGCAAAAAAAGGCTAATAAAAGATTGAAATCACGAGAGGTAAAAAGGGAAATGGTTTCATTTTTACACAAGATTGAAACATGGGAAACTATGCTTGAGGATACTTGAAAAATGTTTCACTTTTTCACAAGATTGAAACATGAGAAAAAACTGTGCTTGGATTTCGTTTCATTTTTAGGCAAGCTTGAAACAGAAACAAAATATCCTTGGATTTGGTTTCATTTTTACACAAGCTTGAAAGAAATATAAACTATGCTTGAGAGGATTTTTCATGCCCCCAACATAATGAATCAATTCAGGGTACATACCCTTAAGCTTCATTTCATTCACCTAAGTATAGTACTAGTGACTAACACGTGGATGGAATGAAGGTTCACTTACAAGATGAAGTGAAAGACTCGACTAGGATGTAATCAAAGACTAAATTTGGAAGGGGATCTATTTCACTTTTTTAATAATCCTGACACAAGAAAAGAACCATGCTGATGACACCTTGTTTCATTTGTTAATGAGCTTGACACAAGTAAAACAACTATGCTCATTGAGACCTATTTCATTTTTTAATGAGATTGACAGAGTAAAAGAACTATCCTCATGGGGACCTATTTCATTTTGTAATGAGGTTGACATCGAAAAAGAAATATCCTCATGACACCTATTTCATTTTTTAATGAGGTTCATATAGTAAAAGAACTACCTTGATGGGAACCTATTTCATTTTTTAATGAGGTTGACATAGTAAAAGAACTATCCTCATGTCACCTTAATTATGGACTATAAGAGACCATGGCCTCCAAGAGGTTCTCATTATATGGGACAGCAACATTATGAAAGAGATACATGTCAAGCGATCTAATGAAAAGATCGGGTTCAACGTCCCCAGTACATGATGCACTATATCAATGACTAGATCAACAGTTGACACAGGCATGGAATAGGTGGCCACATAATTAACCTATAGCGGGGAAGATACTACTTTCATGTAAGAACCATTTAGGGAGGATGTTTGATTAGGAGATGAATTATTACCAATGAATGAGAACTGATCAATGGTCATAATTATTCCTTCATGCAGGAAAAATAACACTTGAAATAGAGAAGAGACAAGATCTCCCATGACATAAACATACTCACGACCAAGGAGTAGATTAAAATATAGAGGGCCTTAAACAACCATCATGTCGAGATAGATAGTTTTTTCTCCCGAAGTAATAGGAAGCATAGGAATAATCCATAATGGTTGGATGCTTCCTTTGGTAAAAGCTAATAGATTCTAGGTAGCAGGCATAAGCTGTGGAGAACCTAAAGCTTTCTAAGAAGTGGAAGAGAGAATACTAACAAGCGTTTATTCGTCTATAACTCTACAAGGTACAACCATATTATAAGCCTCTAGCATGATCTGGAGGGGCACATAAGAAGGAAGATGATACCCTTCCAGTTGACTCCAATCAAAGTAAATGACCATACTACTTGGAGGTGGTGCCAAGGGAATCGGAGAAATTCCCCCTTGCATTACTGGAAAAGGAGGATCACCCCCCTGTACGATGGGAACGAGAGGATCACCATCTAAGTTTTTTGAATCTGAAAAAACAAGAAGAACATGAGTGATATGAGGATCACTCTCTATAGGGAAGGTGTGACCACCTGAAGGTGGATCCAGGTCTACTGTTTCCTAAATGAATGGTTGGTCGAGAACAGACGCACAAGAATCACATTCAGAGAGAGTGGTGTTGACTAAAGGTGAGTTATGATCATTCACTTGATCAACAGTTAGTGTAGGGTTGAAGGAAATCTTCTGATAACCAGTCGGAAGATGAGGTTGAGAAGCGGTAAGGTTATCCAAGACTTTAGAGGCTTCATCCAAATAAGGAAAAATGTGAATAAGATGATTCACTTCACATAACATACAGGGAAATTTCACCTTTCCCTTTTTCCCATGGACCCTATTATTACTAGTTGAAGTTTTACATGATCTCCAAAAGCTAATGACAAAGCTTGATTTAAACATGTAGACCACACTTCTAAGACCTTGGGGATACCAGGGAAATATCTAAGAAGATGATCACCCTTACAAAGCGTGCAAGGGAATTTTAACTTTTTGGAGCTGACTGGAAGATTTTCCAGAATCAACTGCATCAATAGTAATGATTGCTTGGTTGGCCTCTTCATTATTTTTCTTCTTCTTAATCTTCCTTTTCTTCTTCTTCTTATCCATCTGGTTACTAGCTTGCAATATTTCACCAGATGAAGAGGAAGATGAGGAAGAAGACCAAACAAGTGAAGAAGGTAAAAGGTCAACTTTATGATCAACCAGAGGTTGATACTTCTCAAGTGGAGGAGAGCTTGAGTTTGGACATTCGGGACCATAGGGGTTGAAAATAACAAAATTGGAAAACCAATGGTAAACCTAGGAAGGGACAACGTTACCATATAGGGAACACCAACATTTCCAAAAGAGGGAAAAGGACTAGGATTCCCATCATAGGGGTTTCCTTGGCTATTATACTGAGGAAATGTTCCCATTAGTCTCAACCTAAGATCTACTAAGGAGTATGTCAACCAGAAGGATGTTTTTCCATGGTTAATCAATTGATTTTAGAAATTAAAAAAATAAAAATAAAAGGGGTAAGCTAGGAAAAATGGTTTACCAAGCATACATGAATTGTAGTATACACCTTAGTGGAACCAAGGACATAACATGCAACAACCAATCTCTCGGAATGTTGTGTTCGGTGTATCGAATTTATAGGGCAGCTGAATCAATTACTTGTGGCAAAAGGATAGAAACCTATTGGAGTCTCCCAATATATACACGACGGTACCAGGAGCACAAGTCTATGTTAGCATTGTATAATGCATAATCATTTGATGAGAGCGTTCCCATATATTTACCATACTTGGAGGGCCTTAGATAAACCTGAAAGTACTGGAGAATGATCCTATATACTTCCATACATGGAAAAAAATATCACCCCTAGGATACAATGTTGGAAGATAATGACAACTCCTAGGTTTATAGACGTCAGAACATGTCTCTAGCCTAGACCTCTAAATCTTTTCATTAAGTTCCAAATCATTCTTAAGTTAATTCAATAAATTTTAATGTTTATCTTGAATTATGTCCCAGTTTTGAGGCTCAAAATGATGTCACCTAAACACCTAAGATGCAACTATATGAGAAAAGAGAAGCTTTCCATTTCAATGAAAGCTACACTAATCGAAGGAAGAAGTTTAAATCAATAATGCATCAAACAAAATTCATAAAAAACATGCCTTACACTAACTTTCACTTTCTCTTTCCAAATGAAATGCCAAAAAGTAAAAATGATTTACACTTCTCACTATCCTAAATGCAATTTTTCAAGAGTAAAATGATTTTCACTTTTACTAATATGCACTTATATGAATGATGTTTTTTATTTTGATTTTAAATGATGTAATGAAACTAATGCATCAACTAAATCAAAATGAAATTCAATTCACCTGCGCTTACATGAAAATATTTTTCACTTTTATTTTTGAATCAAACGATAATGTAGTTCTTTCAGCTTGAGAATCAAATAATGTAATCTATGCTTGACTAAAAACAAACATTATTTCCAAATAAAAATTAACCTAATGAAATTAAAAAGAATTTTTTTAAATACAAGCTAAAATAGATGCAAAATAATGTTTCTCAATGATTTCCATAGAAAAGCAACACTCAATCAAACCACAAAACCAATATCCCAATGACACAAACAAGAAAAAAACGAAGACTAACTGACCTAAAACCCTCAAACTAAATCAAAACTCACTTCAAAGCCAATGAGACAATTTTTTCAAATTAATCAAGAAAACCAGTCAAAACACTGAGGAATCCAAGCATATGGGACTGGGAAAGACATCAAATGTCAAGACACATTGGGCCCTATTACAAAAACCATAAAATTTCACAATTCTCTGGGATCAATGCAAATGTTACAGTCAAATCCGTGCTGACAGGGGTTTCAAGATGACTGTTATCAAGAAAAATGCATTGGAAGTGCTACGGTTCCAGGAAAAAACACACTTGACTAGAAAGATTAGGAAAAAAAAGAATTTCAACAAGAAGTCTAGACTTAACCTTCTAAAGCAGTAATCACTCAAAGTGCGAACCTATACATAATCTAAATGATTGACAATGCAGTGTTTCATCAAACTGATCAAAACACCAACCACAAGAAAGAGGTCGAAATGGCTATAGGCTCCCTATCAGAGTGACCATTTTGTTGTGAAGATAAATCCCTTCTATGGACAAAAGCGGTCTCTCTAGTCCTATGAGAGGAGACAGCAACAAACCAGACAAACTAGTGCAAAGCTCTACTAATTTATGTTCAAAAATGAAAAGTGAGAGAGAGAAACCTACCTCACTCTGATGCTAAGTGCTCAACCTTTGATGATGAACTCGAGCCGTTAGCTTCCAGGCCCGCTCCTTGCTATTCCTTGTGTCTGAATATCTAAAAGAGAGATCAAAAGACAACAAGAGATAAAAGAGCACACATAGTATAATTCAAACATAAACTACATGACAGACCAAACAGAATCATACTAAATGAATAAATATTTATACATTTATGGAAAGTAAACACCAGATGTATATATTAATGAATAAAAAATGGAGGCATACAAACATTGCATTCATGTTGGAAACCTCCTTTGTAGTGGACTCCCAAGTCCAAGCCAAGACAAATCAAGCACTCCTTCTCCTTAGTTAGATGGGTAGTATTTAGGCATAGTTTCAACATATGAAAGAATGCAAGAAATTACCAACCATTTAGGGATGGA
>APFE031434652.1:0-53519 GCA_000404065.3 Pinus taeda
GTAGGATCGAAAAACACTTGGTTTCTCATAGAATAATGTATGTTTAGAGAAGGATTTCTCTTAATTGTCTTGTTTGTCACTAGAGAGTCTTAGACTCCTAGGGAGGTTAGTTTTGTCAGCAAAAATAACTCTTTCCGCATGATAGGGGGGTTGGTTCTAATGCCTCCTTTCTTCTCCTATTGTGTCATATTTGTACATCCTTCAATCCTATCCCAATTTGTTCTTAAGGGGGGATGTTAGGATATTCTGACACATAGGAAATAGTTAAGTATAACTATGTCTAGTGTAGAGTTAGGTAAAGTGTGTTTCTTTACTATGTACATTTGTAACTTGCAATTTAACGGTCACGATATGTTCTAGACATGAAGTGATTTGACGGTTCATTCTCTCATCAATATTACTGACACTTGATCCGTGGCTTAACACCCGATTGGTCCATGATCTCTATTTAAAGAGCAGGGAGGGTCATTTGTAGGGTGACCATTCATGAGAGAAGCTTATGTAAATTTTCTTTCTTTTATTAATAGATTGTCTGAAGTGGCCACGTTGGCTCAGGCCGGGCCGTGGACTGTTTCCCTCTTTGAGGGTTTTAACCATGTCAAGAATACTGGTGTATTGATCTGTGATCTATTTGTGAGCAATGCCCTTTGGTGTTCCATTTGAGTAACTTACCCTCTAAATTCCTACATTAAAGAAAGTGTAACTAGGTTCAGTCCTCATAGTGATATGATTTTTGTATTTGATTTAATAAAAGGAGATAAATTATTTTTGTAATCTTGCAACATGGGTTTCATGAGCAAGAAGTGTCACTAGGTGAAAGACTTATTCTTGATGTCTTTAGGATTTATTTAAATATCAAAGAGTCATGTCATGTGTATAGAAACTCTTCATGAGTTTATATAAATATGTACAAGTATTCAAAGTTTTATAACTACCCTCAAAGACCAAGATCAATGCCTCAAAACAAGCCTTCTGAAGTCTGCAAGCAAAGCAAGAGAGAAATGATCATGTTGGCTCAAAATAAATGAATTAAATACATAAATTAGTCATGTCAGATTGGAACTATAGTCACAACATTTCGTGGTTCACATCGGCTAAAATATATGATGCAAACTACTATAAATACCCTATTGGGGTATCCGCAAATAGCAAGGACAAAACTCACATAGAGGTGAAGCCGCAGTCAATGTATGGAGCCAGAGTCATGAGAAGGTGAAGTCGCAGTAATAAGGACATAAAACCGTAGTCAAGGTATGGAGTTGTAGTCATAAGAAGGTGAAGCCATAGTCATGAGGACATGAAGCCGCAGTCAAGTCATGGAGCCGCAGGCAAGGCATGGAGCCACAATCATGAAGAAGAGGAGCCGTAGTCATGAAGAGGGAAGCCGCAGTCATGGAGAGATAAGTCATAGGTAGATCCACATTGAGGTAAGGTATGTTTAAGGGATCAAGATGCCTCCTTGGATGGTTAAGGAGTAGCAGGATCAAGGCTTATCACCCTCTCGGCATACCTGCAGATTGAAGGAGCAATCCTAACATCGGATCTAGGTGGCTCTCTTGCAGAAATCTAGGTGTATGGGACAATAGTGGTAAATCTCCAAGTAATGTTGCAGCCTTGGCATGATGAGAATAGTAATCAAGAGTGACAAGTGTTACGTTCTTGACCTGGTATATGGATTTGTCTATGTCACAACAAGAATAGCAAATGCAATGATCTTGATGACATTATAATGATGATGAAATAAATTTGTTTAAGGATAGTGGTGCTAGAAACACTTGTGAAAGTCAATGTACAGTCACAATGATATCATAGTACTTAGATTTTCCTTCTAGTGATCTCAATGTGAGCATATATCTTAGATGTTGTCTCAAATCTAAAAGGAATTGTGATCACTACAGTAAAGACAATTGGTACAATAAAAGGTAAGAGATGGAGATCTTGATCTTACAGTGCAGTGAAGTGCAGTCAAGATCTCAATGAAGGTGCAACAAATCATATCAAGATGCAATCATTATGCATAATGCTCTCAACAAACTTGTAGCAACAATGAAGATCTTGGAAGAGCAATAATGATGACATCAGAAATAAGGATGATCTTGACAGTGATAGAAATGAGGATTGATATCTTGGTCTTGGAGAGGAAGAGTGTGTGTCAAGGGTCATGGTCTTGGTATTTGTCAATGGAATCTCTATAAGAATTTATGCATGGGTTTTCCTCTCCAAAAGGGAAAGGTTTTGGCCCTAGCAAAAAGCCAAACATTTGTGTTCTTGTCTCATTTGTTTTGATAGTAGTTTGGTGAAGTTAACATTCACATGCTAATAATGAAGTAAACATCAAGCTAAGATAAAATTGTTTAAATACTTCACAAATTGTTATCATGTAACGAAGAATCAATGTAATTATGTATGCCCTAGATTCTTCAACAGATTGCCATGAGATAAGATATTTGTGGAGAGACTACCCTAGATGGAAAATAAGGTGGGTTTGGAAGAGATAAGAATGATTGATAGTAAATAAGAAAGGATAAAATAATTTTATCAATGTTTGACAAATTACCATAAAGAGGTCAATGGTGCTACTAACTATAATAAAGTCAAATACAAAGTGGGCAAACAAACTTAGCCTATGTTGTAAAAGGCCTAAAGTTTATAGAGAATTATGGTATAATGAAAGAATTTTAAGGCATCATTAAATAATCAAGGGTGTAATGTTTTTCTATAAAATTCGTTAAAGGTGTCATGACAACTACAAAACAATATGAAATTGACGATGGCAAGAACATGACACCTGTCAATTTAGTTTAGTTCGAGTGGTTAAGAGAAGAGTTATCCTCCCTACCTCAAGTTGATTCCTACAAGAGACATCTTGACCTCTTCATAAGTATATTGTTGTAACATATTTAAGTTGTGTTGTTGACCTGCCCCAACTAATTTAGGGTTTACCCTAGGCACCATCCCCAAAATGAAGGCAGATGCTTGAAAATTTTTGTAGGATATATAACTTAGATAAAAATTGCAAGAATATGATGTTAGAGAAATTATGTTAAGATTTGAAAGATATTTTGGCCTACATGTCCACATGAAAGAAAATTTGGGTTTCTCTTGTTTCGATGTGTCTCGGATAACATGAGAAGGCTAAGTTTGTTTAGATATGTCATTGGATAACATTTCTTTGAAAAGTGTGAGATGTCTAGCTCGAGCCTCTAGGGTACACAAGTTCATCTACCCTAACCCTTAAGGCTAAATCTACTCCAAACATCTTTAGATCCCTCACAAAACAATTTAGATGACCTAAGCTAAGCTCACTCCCTTATCCAATTTTTTAATATTGAAGAATGCTAGGACTGGAGGTCCAAGGGGCATAGGTTAGTATCCCTTGGTTCTTTGAACCATTTCCATCTCTTACTACACTAGTTGTGTTGCTCTTGACTCCAAATGCCCCTAAAAATATATTGGTAACTAAGGCATTGGTCTATACTCCATCACCTTATTCCTATTATTAGGGTTTAATCTCCAAAATCACTTGGTAATCCCTTGATTGTGTGTCATGCAACCCCATAATCAATTTTAGGATTGGTCATGATGTACATGAGGTTGATCAAGAAATGATTTTGAAACCAAACATTATGGAACAACTTTGTGAAAACAAAGATTGAGGGTCTTGATCGAAATGAAACATCCTTAGAGTAAGATGTCTTGGTTTCCCATGAAGACAATATTGTAAGATCCCCTTGTTAGTTTTTGTAGCATCGTATGTGTTCTATCCATGAAGTTTGGTGGGGAGGCTAAAATACATGAGATCTCAAAGAACCAGAAATTGTTTATGGAAATTCCACCTAGTAATGGCTTAATTAGATTTTTTAGCCAAATTTTAAATTTCCTAAGTTTAAACTTAGGGAATATGGTTAATTAATTAAGTCAAGGTGAGAAAAGTCTAGAAACTCACATAGATCGACTTAAAAATGATACTAGCCCTTCATTAATATTTAATCTTGGTCGTTGGAGTCCCAAGAGAGGATTATAAGAAGTATTCGATGGGAAGATGGAGAAGATACACCAACAATTTGATTTTCTTAGTAGATCGATTTCCAAAGAGCAAAAATAGTTGTTGGAGAGATAGAAATCATAGCAAAGCCAGCAAGGGGTAGAGATAGTGATCTAGAGGAATTTTATTAGGTCTGGAGAGGCTACAAAAAGAGGTTGAGTTATTCCCAATGGGGTAGCGCAGAGGAATGCACAGTGGATTTAGAAGAGCAACTTGATTTGGCTGAAGGAAAACTCATTTTCAGTTCCAGAAGCCAGGCAGAAGTTCCAGAGTGTTGGAGAAGTGATTTCTCAGCAGAGACAAGAAAAACGACTTCATTAGAGGTAGTTTCAGGCTAGATGTCATAGGGCCAACACAAGCACTGCACAAAGGCCATTATAAGGGTTCTAGGAGGATGAGTTTATGAAGGAATGTTGTGTCGTGGTTGCTTATCGAAGAAGTGTAATTCCCTTAGATAATTTTGGCTAGATTTTCTTGTTGTTTGGATTGCCAATAGGGCATCCATAGATTGTACACAGATTTCACTATTTCTTAATAATAAAAACCCTCAGCTGTTGCACCAATTTTCGCAACATGGGTTTTTCCAAGGACATTTGTCCAAAAATAACAGTGTCATTTTTATGTGTGTGTGCTAGTATTTTATTAGTTTCCAACACTATTATTTCTGCGATTTTATTTGTGAAGATTGCAGTGTGATTTATTTGATATTTGTCATAGTAGATAAATTGTTATAATAAATTAACAATTAGAAAAATAAATTTCAGTTGTTGCGATAGGATTTTAGTATTGAAATTTTCACATGGTATAAAAGTGTGAGTGATCATCCAGGAAGCTCAAAAGCAGAGGTGAGAATTTTGGTGTTCAGTGTGAGCAGTAAGCTGAAATTCTCGAAGGAAGCACAGTAACCAGACAAGTAGGTTGAATTCTTGAGGCATAAATTCGATTTTCGGTTACAAGGTTGCAGAAAAGTCAAGTTTCCCAAGTTAGTGATTCCAACAATCAAAGGGAGCAGCTGCAGCTCAGATTTTCTCTAAGCAGATTCCTTGGTTGGACACAGAGGGTTTTGTAGCAACAAAACCAACATTAAGTGGAAGAGAAAAGCACACACGAAAGGAAAATTTCTCTCAGGGAGCTTTGAGTCTCAGAAGTTCAATTTTTATCCAAGCAAATTGGCAATAGCAGCTAGCAAGTCCACACATTCCAGAAGGAAGTGCAAGTAGCAGAGCATCAGAAGGAAAGAGGGGGTTTCAACAGTTCTTGAGATGGCCACAACCAGACTTAGAGATCAAGATAGGTTGGAGGGTTCCTCCAAATATGTCACCTGGAAGGTGATGAACCCCAATTTTGGTACAATTTGGGCTCATTTTGGCCTATTTTACTTGCTCAAACCATTCATTTTTTTTTCCTTATGCATGCATTTCTTAGTTTATTCATGTTGTTTGTAGGAAGAAGGTTAGACACTTTATCCACGTGACTAATGCGTTATGATTCCAGGTTTTGGCATTAAAAAGGGAGCAAGAGACAACGAAAAAGGGGATAAGGAGACAATGAGGCGGCACTGCTGATTTTGTGGAGAGATGTCCACAGTCTTGGGACATTCCTTGGAATTCCCACCAAGAACTCCGAGCTCCAATCCATCTCCCCTCCGAGCTTAAGAAGCAGCCAGCTGTCCTACAGGAACAGCAGTCATAAACTGTTCCACAGGAACAGTAGTTATGACTGCCCTACAGGATCCGCAGTTAGACTCTAGTTGGACAGCCGAGCTCCTAAAATCAAGGGCACTTAGTGGATCATCGTTTTTGTATAAGTATGAAGGCCTTAGCCTTAGATAGGTTGTTGAAACTCTTGTATTGTTATTGTAATTTTGGAGCACAGTTCAGTTTTCATTCCTTTTTGTAAGCCAATTGGGCATGACATCAGATTATGAATAAAGAAGGCAGTTTGTGATCTAGTTCTGAGTTTCTTAAGGAGACTATAGCTCTCAGGTTAGGGCCCAACCTGAGAGCCATAGATCCCCTCTGCTGTAGTGTTGTTTCCATTTCATTTCCAGCACTTTAAGTTTTCGTTTGCACATGCAATTCGAATTACAATTTGGTGATTTGGTTTTCTTATGAGTAGGATAGATTTTGCTTATGATGCAGTTGTTTCCACTTGCTTAGTGTAGCAGAGGATAGATACCATCAATTGGAGCTCGAGCAAAACGGTTGTTAAGGCTCACTGCCATCTCTCTTGAAGATTGGGGTGCAGTCCATAACTAGCCACCAAAAACACGCATTACTTTACTTGATGATTGCTGCAATACAGTCACGGTTTTGATCAGATGCTTCCTTGTCATTCACACCTGCACACATACTTTCATCACAGCCTCATACATATTTCTCTTCGCGTTTTGGATTGCTGTTCATTGAATTCATGGCATAAGTAATTTAGGTTGATGCATTTTCGATTTGGTGACAGTCATAATCATTTGTTTCATTTACACTCCTCTTTCTCGTTCCATTACCATCTCCTCCATCTTGATCACGCATGCAAACATATCTCCTCGACCTTCACTTCGTTCTGTCCTCTCCCAAAGTCTTCCACTCCTCACGTAACTTCATTTCCTAACCTTTCATTGACATAACCCTTTACCTTCAACATACTCCCTACACCCATTTCCCATCTCATTCCTCCACTTCTGAGCCATCACCAGCCTTATCCCTACCTCACATATCTCTTCCTACCATTCCATCACTCCTCCATCACTTCAAACCTTCACGGTAGGTCATCCTGTAGTAGTTTATAGACATCCTGTAGAAACCTCTGAGTATCCTGTAGGATCCCCTGCAGACATCCTGTAGGAGGCCATTCACTCAGTTGCTGAGCTTCTGAATGTGGAAAACCTCTGTGGATGGATGCTAAGGGTCCTTAGGGACCTCACCTAGTCTCCCCAACCTGTCCCACGCTTTCCTTCCTTCTCCATCCCATCTGCACAACCAACCCTAATTAGCACACAATCACAATCATCCCATCCACTTAAAGGAAAAATACAAAAACATGTATTTTATGATGCAAGCAGTTTAGATCCATGCATTTTCACTTATCAGAGGTAACAGCAGCATTGGTCGAAGTTTCCTTCACGTCATTTGCATTATAGAGGCTAGACTAGTTAAATTAGGGTTTCCTAGGTTTACATGCTTTGATTTGCTTTCAGTTCATTTTTGTCAAGTAGATTAGTATTCTTTGAGCTAGCTTTCGTCCATCATTGATAAAGCTTCTTCTGTGAGCCCATAGAAGTTGGCTTGAGCCCTAGCGGACTTGTGCCAGCTGACCAAGTGACAGCTGCGACAAGAGCTAGTACTTGTGCATACAGCACCGTCGCTTCCAAGTTTGTACGAACTACCGGGTGGATAAAATGAGAGACAGGAAGCCCTAGGAGTTGTAGCATTATTGCTACAATACTGGAGCTCACCAACTTGCATTACCGAGTGATAAGATAGAATACCTTGGATATAGTTCCATCCATCCAAGTTTTGATTTCAAGATTCATACAAGATTGCAAACTATGATGGATATGATCATTTAGATAGTCATCCTATCATGGGTCCACACAATTTCACTAGTGGATGAGACTTCTTTGATCATTGTACATGTAATATTAGCTTATATGCTGAGCATGTGTATGCCTCCCTAAACAATGTTATCATAATGATAATATGTATTGTAATAGGTAATGATCTTGACCAATATGTTCTTGATCTAGACATATCACAAGGTAAATCACTTCATTCCTCAACCACTACTTTTGAATTTGTACTTTAGGGGGAACTATCTTGCAATTCATTTTGTCACATCCACTCAAAAGGCTTGATAACCAGATCAATCAACATCCATGAACAATTTGTCATTATCGATTTGCAAAGACATAATCATCATTTCTCCAAAAAGTCTTAGGTTTCTGGGTATATCTAGTCAAAAACAATGTTTTTAGCCCTAACGCACTCTGCATGCCTCTCCACTTGCAACAGTTTTGAGTTATATAACAGAGCATCTGTGTTGATCATCACAGGCTTCTCTACTCTATAGGTCCATTGATTCTAGAATTTCGAGAAAATTAAAATACATTTTCGAATCTTCTTCTTCCAGAAGCTTGTAATGTGGTTTTAACCATTTACCATGGATAGATATCTCAAATTCCTATTTAAGCCTACTCTAGTGGTCTTATCTCTTATCCCTAGAGCTTATCTTCCCTCATATTTGGATCTCAAGCCTAGATTAGTAAATCATAAAATACGACTTTCACCCTATAAATTTACTGCTTACAATAGATACTTGGTTGGATTTTGGATATTTCTAGTGCCCTCATGATGCTACTTTGAGATTAAGGAATTATCATCCATTTATGCATTAGGGTTGAGTGTGAAACGTTTCTTTGTTGTAAGGAAGGATAAGACAATTGGGGAGACATATACAAAGTAATCTTCTTTATATGTTTATAAATATCTCCTTTACTTATCAATAGAAAAATCACTATGTTTTCTTATACTTGTGTCAGGTTGATGCTTATGTATTTCAATTCCAACTTGACTCATTCATTAGATACATTGAATTATGCTATGTAGATATTTTAGTTCCCTTGATTTTTTTAGTCTTTGTTGTAGGTTTCATTTATAGATCATGGAGGTCGAGTTGGAGCTTACAAGAATGGAGTAGAGGAGGACTTACTACATATTCCAAGTAGGTCTCTTTTTTGTATTCTAAAGGGAAAACATATATATTTTTCTCCCTATTTCTTTGGATCAGACCAATAGATCTAAGGAGGTCATTTTTGTCCATAGAAGTGAATTTTCCACATAACATTTAGGATTAATTTACCAAGTCAATGTCTATATATCTATCTAGGATCTCTGTACTCACAATGATCCATATATATAATAATATAATAGAATATATATATAAAATAATATATATAATATTAACTTGTAGAAACAATGATTGGGTAACAAATTGTTGAACACTTGAAATTCTCTGTCTACAATATTGTAAGGGAGACCACCCGGTTGAGAACTTAGAATAGCTACATTTCCATTGAAATGGTGGTTCCGACTAGTTAAACAAGGTCTAATTACCTTCTCTCTATCTCCACTAGCTTAAAGTATGAATTTACTTACCAATAGAGAAGAGACATTAGATTATCCCTCTTGTTGATCAAGCAATAAAGTGATCCTCAAGTTGATCTGGGGCTCAGCCAAGCCACTCTAAAGACTCCCCCTTTATGAGGGTATTTTTAGGATGCAGGAATTAAAACTAAAATGCAAAATCTAATCTAAGATGCACTTATCCTAGACCTATCTCAATTGAAAGAAAGAGTAGCATTTATCTATATCAAGAGAAAGCTAAATGAAGGGAAAATAAGCATGTTGTATTTGAAATGAGATAAAGGAAATGCATCTGGGAAATAGTTCACAATATCTAATCCTTGTTAAAGCGTATATAAACATATAAATACCTAATTAATAGTTACTAGACACTTAACTGTAAATAACTCCAATTCCTAATAAACATATGCATAAGAAATGAAAGATTCATGCCATAATACTAAAATAGTTATAATAAAATGACATGTACAAAAAAAGGACATCTATAAGTTTAAACTATTAGATAGCTAGCCAGCCTAAAGAAATAAAAGTCTGTTCTTATACAATTTCTAGTTTTTCAAGGCGCAATTCTGATTAATCCTGTAAGATAGCTTGATCATATTTTAAATGGGCATATCAGATAACATTTAACAATAGTGCTAAAACCAAACCAATATACTCATACAACATAAATGTAATTGAAATGTGAAGCATCTATTTACCGTAACAAATGCAAACATTAGTGTTATGCAAACAATTTCAAAAATAAATCTTATTATAAATATGAATCAACTTACGTGATTCTCAGAGAATTACAGTTATGCAAATCCCCTACTCCTAGCAAACTCAATTTCTTGTATGTAAAGAACACTTTGATCCCACTATAGTAGTGAAAATGAGACAAAACTCCGTCTTCAAACAAGCTATAAGGTCAAGAATTATTCTGCCTCCTCTCCTGGATTCAAATCCTTCCTAACTTAGCCCAATGATGGGGTTTTATATATGATTTAGAAATGATAACCATTTCCCTGAATCTCTCAACAACAAATTTATTAAAAATACAATAAATAGAAGGATTTATTTGATTGGGATATGGAAAAATGTCAATGGGACAGTTAAGAATGAATTCCCCAATTTATTCTACGCAATGCTAAAATTAACCTGGTGGTTTTCAAAAGATTTATGTTAATAAAGGATTCATTTGTTTCCTAGAGGAATTTCATTGGATTGTTTTCGCTTTCAACCATATATTAGAAGCTCTCTGCCAAAAACAAAATAAAAATTAGCCATTATATACTAAGAATAGAGTAAAAAAATCTTTGAGAAAACTCTCATTAAACCCGCAAATCAATATATATCACGGATTTTCTATTAATAAGATAGTGAACCCCTCGAGGTGACAAATAGTAAGCATTGATAGGAATAAAAAAATGGATATCAGAGGTTTAAACATAGTGATATAAAAAATCTTACAATATATGGGTGTTATGGAGCGGACAACTTACCAATCCTTAAACCATCATTTATATGCCCAATTTTATAACTAAGTGGCTTTTTAACATTTAGTGGCTAAAATAGTGGCCAATTGATATTGGGAGGCTCCGTTATGGAGTAGATGTGATTTCACATTTTTTTTAAACTGTATCAGTTCCAAATATTAGAGGTGAATGCATTATCAGAGGTTTTGAAAATGTTACCATTTAAAAGTTTCGATATACAAGTATATTCTATATTCCAATTAGACCATCGTTAATACACATATCAGATCAGACATATTGGAGCCTGGTAGATATTGAAAGTCAGAGGGGAAGCACATTGGAATATTGATGATGGAGAGATTATCAAAGATTAGAGTGAGAGGTTATATCACTATCAAAATATCGATGATCGAAGGGAGTGTTATATTGGAGTTCTTTTAAAACATTTCTCAGTTGAAAATCTCCAATAAGTGTTGACCCTGATGGGAATGAGAGTAATGATGTGGCAGGTGGGTTCTCCCATTGGATATATTAACTTTGAATTTATGCCATAAGCCATATAAAAATTAGTCACTTTGAATATTTTAATATATCTTCATACTATATATATATTATATATATATATATATCATATATATATATATATATATATATTATATATTATAGTATATATTATATATTAATATATATAGTATATATATATATATATTATATATTTATATATATATATATATATATATATATCTATTGCCACTTGTTTTATGATTTAGGCTTAAAGCCTAGATATGATTCTTAGTCTCAAGGGCTATTAAATGCATGATATAAAATAAAATGAAAATAATATTTGCAAATATAAAAATTTCCAAAAATATAATTATTTACAAAGGGACAAATTTATAAAATAAAATGTAAAACACATTATATAAGACCAAAGCAGTAAACAAAATATCCAATCTTCAATTACGCATTATTTGCAGACCAAATGTCCAAGTGAATTATAACAGGTTATGATAGGAAGATAGGAACAAATTGAACTCATTGAAGCCATCCAAATACTCAAAATGAAATATTAATATAACCAATAGGTAAATCAAAGGGTCCCCATAATGAGAATTAACTTAATAATGGGGGGCTATGCTTTTACCACAATAATGGCAACACACTGGGAAACAACAATTATGTCTAGTTAAAGATAATGAACTTTAATTTACCTAAAGGTTAAAAATAATGGAGTTCACAAAACCTTCTAACATTATAACATTTCCATGGGTCCCACATAAATATATTAAGCAATATGAGTTTGAAAAGGTAAGTACTCAAAAGCAGACTGGAATAAAAATCATAGATCCAAATTTTGGGAGTTACCTCTTATGAGAAATAGAAGAAGGTAGAGATAGGTGTTTTTTGATAAAGCATATATCCATTGTTATGAATGGTCTCTGGCATCGGTTCAATTCTAGTGAGCCTAAAAAATGCACCAACAAAGTTGTCTTTTATGCCATTCAAGCCTAGCCCCACTGCTAGCGAGTGTTCATAGCCTCAATGGGTTTACTTGTATTTCCCATGCCTCCTCTTTTAATCACCCTTTTGATAAGCACATTTGCAAGCTTTAGTTTATGATGTATATGAGTGAAATAGTTGGCATGGTAATAGAAACTTATGTTAATGGATAGAATACTTTCATAATGTTGACTCCAAATTCGTTTCCCGTGACTATCAATCATAGGTTTTATAAAGTGGAGGGGTGGAAGGGACCCATTGAGTTAAAGTTAAATCAGTTATTTTCCTTGAAAAGGAAAACCCTATTACTTAGAATGGATGTGTGTTCCTCCATGAAAAACATTTAAAGAAAGAGGGATTTATGGTTCCATAAAGATATACCTTTAATGATAAATGAAATTCATTGAAATAGATAGAGTAAATATTCCTATGTATGTCAACCATTGTTAGGTGAGGAAAATGCCTTCCACATGAATCATGGTGGATTTACCAAAATAAAACCAAAAATGAAAGAAAAAGGAAAATAACTCCAAACTATAGTAGAAAAATAATTCAACAAACTCTAAAAATGTAAAGATGAAGAAAGTGAAAGCTAAAAGAAAAATATCAAATTTAAAAGATAAACCCCAACAAGACTGCTTATACAAATATGTCAACAAAAGAGGTAATAGAATATAATCACATGAACGTTTATAATTTTTTTAGAATATAGTAAATTTTATCTTGAGGAGTTATAAGTGATTAAGCTTCTAAAATTGAAGAGTGGATAACAATGATAAGAGATAATAAGATAATGAGAAGTCTTCCTATTGCAATTTTTCTTATTTTAAAGAAAAACCTGCATAAAAGCATATCAACCATTTTCTAACAAAACGAATACTTAAGAAACATATTAAAGGTTCATAAAATCCCCAATTTCGCTGATTTGATAAACATTGTAATTGTTATTCCAAAATTTTGAGGAAAAAAAACAAAGAGAATGAGCTCCAAATTTGATTCATTGGGGATGTGAAAAAGGATCATGAATTCCTATGAAGAAAAGTTTTATATTAGAAAAAACTAAAAACAAAACTAAAACCAAAAGTAAAGAAATGAAAATGAATGAAAGTGAACATATGAAGCTTACCATTAGAGAATTTCATTTAATATTACATGGGAGATATCATTTACTACAACAAAATATAACTTCTTCTTTTGATGATATTAAAATCATGAAGAAGTTGATTTTTTTGAAATCTTGTTGACCCAAAATCATCATTTATTAAAACTAAACTAAAGCAAGTAGTCTATTAAAAGAAAACAAAGTTTCATTTTCATGGAATCAGAAGTGTAGAAATTTCCCCTGTAGAACAAACCGATATATGCAATGTCCTAAAGCATAATACTTGTTCTACTTCTACAAAACATTAAGCAGAAGCATAATCGTAATCATGAGCAACATCAAGTAGAAACATACATAACTAATCAAGAGAATTAATCACACATAACACAAGATATATCCAAGGGATAGAACCAACATAAAACCCCAACCATGTATTATAAATCAAGTGAAAATCCTCTTCACAATACAAAAAGAATTAGCTCTCAAGCTATTCAGTTATCAATGAACTATGAAGATATGTCTCATGAACCACCGAAGCCCTATTTATATAGGCTTTCCCTGTGGTCCTTACATAGTTTTCTTAGGAAATAATAGCAAAATCATATGCTATTAATTTCAACATACCAAAAACAACCAATGGTGCAACTACGTATTCCTTCAGAACACTAGTTCCTCAACCATGCAAAAAATACTTACTAGAAATAGTTAAGCATCTCATAGTACACTGTCCCACATCTGATCTCTACTGGTTCTCTGACAGAATTGACATGCAACAATTATCCATGAGTGAATCCTTAGTTATCTAAAATAATAGTTGTCACATGCATGCAAGCATTAACAAACTATATTTTATTATTTTAACAACTTGTTAGAATAATCTAACTAGACTTGACTAGTTAAAACTAAGTCAATTGATTCTCTCGTTATAGAACTCATGCTTATTCCCTCAATCAATGGAGGAAACTCATGTGCATGCTCACAAAGACTTCAAATTCAAATTTCCTTAATTAATTGACTCAACTAAATTAATTAATTAATATTTCAAACTATTGTTAAGACCAAAATTAATTTTAGTTCCTATAGATAGAGTAGGGACTGCTATAAATAGGAAGGGACCCAGAAATTCTATTTTTAGAACTTTCTATTTTTAGCAGTTTAACCTCTCACCCAATGTGGCCAATGAACTCACTGGCCAAACTACTATTTTAGACATGTTATTTTTAGCAAGTCTATTTTTAGCACATTCTAAATTTAACATTTCTTGTTGCACACTTTTCAACACTCCCTCTCAACAGGAAAGGGATTATCAACAACCTCGATCCTATCTCTATGGAACTCAAACTTGCCCTTTGACAATGCCTTTGTCAAAATATCTGCATCCTATTCCTTGGTCGAAATATACTACAACATCATGATCCTCTTGACCACACAAACCCGTAGATGATGATAGCAGATATCTATATGCTTGGACTTGTCATGAAACACTGGATTCTCAGAGAGTTTAATGCAACTCTGATTATCACAATATATCATTGTCGGATCCATCAATGACCAAACAATCCCACTAGGATCTTCTGCATCCAGATGGCCTCACATGTAGGCTGACTTGCTACCATGTACTCCGCCTCCGCTGAGTTAAGTGCAACTGATCTCTATTTTCGGCTATACCAAGAAACTGTAGCTGTCCTAAGGTTGAAGATACCTCTAGAAGTGCTCTTCCTGTCTGATGGACTACCTGCCCAATCTACGTTTGTGAAGCCTTGGAGCTTCACTCCCTCTATCTACTTGTACCATAATCCATACTCTGTAGTGCCTCTGAGATATCTCAGCACATGCTTTTCTGCCTTCCAAAATAACTTGGTTGGCTGAACCATAGCTTGACTCAGCTGGTTCATTGCAAAGCACAAATCTAGTCATGTGTTCACTAGATACATGAGTGAACCCACAAGTTGCCGATAAACTATAGAAGTTACTACCTCACAAGAAGTAACATCCTCCTTCCTCTAGTTACCTGCTAGAGGAGTCTCCATGGGCTTGCACATATCCATGTGGAAGCGCCTCAGTATCTCATTGGCATACTTGCCTTGAGAAACAAATACTTCCCCATATCTCTGCCACACCTCCATGCCTAGAAAGTAGTGCATGAGGCCCATGTACTTCATCTCAAGCTCTCTTGCAAGATCCTTCTTGCAAGACTTGATCAACTCATCATCACCTGTCAAAATCAGATCATTGACATAAAGTACAATAATCAATTGTTTACCATCTACAATGACGTGGTAGAGGTTTGCATCTGCTTCACTCTTGGTGAAGCCCAACCCGAAGAAATAGTTGTCGATCCTAGTATACCGAGCACGGGGTGCTTGCTTTAGCCTATACAATGCTTGCTTGAGCTGACACACATGTGACTCATTATCGAAGATCTCAAATCCTTCTAGCTACTTAATGTATACCTCTTCCTCAATCTCCCCATTGAGGAAAGTTGTCTTCACATCCATTTGATGGATCTTCCAACCCTTATGTGTTGATAGTGCTAGAATCGATCTGATCAATGAGTACCTTGCAATAGGAGCAAAGGTCTCATCATAGTCAATCCCCTCAACCTATGAGAAGCCATGGGCATAAATCTTGCCTTATGTTTCTCAATATTGCCATCAACTGCTTGCTTTACCTTGTAAAGCCATTGGGAAGTAACCACTAACTTGTTCCCCGGTCTAGGAACAACATACCATACACTATTCCTCATGATAGAATCATACTCCTCTACCATTGCATCCATCCAAAATAGCTACTGCACTGCCTCCTCAAAAGAATAAGGCTCGGTCGCTACACAATCCCTAACCAGGGCCATGTAGCTAGTGTATCTATCAGGAGATCTCCTTAGTCTACGATGAGAGAATGGATGCCCCACATTATCTCTCGCATCCTGCATCAATTTGTCAGCTTCCTGAGAGTGTTTCCACCCCTCTCTAGAAGACTCTCCAGTAGTGGTGATCTCCACCACTTCAATCTATGCATGCGATTGCTCTGCATCATCAGGAGGCTCCTCCTCCTTAGGAACTAATAGTTCCTCATCATCACCATGCAACTTGAGCTCCCTCTCAAGTGACTCTTGCATGGTTTGCTGCTCATCAAACTTCAGATCCTGTGCACTATTGTCCTTTGACTGGCAGGCAGAAACACTCGATAGTTGCGAGGTGTATCCATATACCCTACAAGTATTCCCAACTCAACTATTGGGTCTAGCTTCTTCCGAGCATCTTTGGTCACATGATAGTAAATTGGTGATCCAAAGATACAGAAGTGCCTTACATCTGGTCACTTCCCTGAAAAGGCCTCTATAGGTGTCTTCATCCCCAAAATATGATGAGGACTTTTGTTCTGAAGATACACTGTTGTATTGCATGCCTTAGCCCACAGATGAAGTGGTAGGCTTTGGTCATGCAACATTGCTCGAGCTGCTCCCACAATAGATCTGTTCTTCCTTTCAGCCACCCCATTCTATTGTGGGTTATGAGGTGTCGTGAGTTCTTGTTTAATTCCTTCTGAAGCACAGAAGTCTTTAAACTGCTGGGAAACATACTCTCCACCGTTATCACTCCGTAAAGCCTTTATCTTCCTCCCTGTTTCTTTCTCTGCCAAATCTTTGAACTCAAAAAACTTCAAGAAGGTTTGATCCTTCTTTTGCATGAAGTAGATCCAACATCTACGAGAAAAATCATCTATAAAAATAACAAAGTACCTTTGCTTCGCGATGGAGGCTGTAGAGAAGGGCCCACATACATCTGAATGAACTCGATCCAGAACTGGTCCTACTCTACCATCCCAATCATGAAAGGAAGCCTTCGCATACTTACCCAGAGTACAACCTTTGCATGTGCTTGCCTGCTCTAGTTTCCACTTGGGTAATCCAGTAGAAATTTGTTGCATGATCTTCAAGGCCCCATGATGCAAGTGGCCCAGTATCCTATGCCATAACTCGCCAATATCTTGGCCATGAACCACTTCTGCCTTGGAACTGAGAGCAACACAATCTTCTACCTGTAACTTGTAGAGATTCTTAATTCGAATCCCAACCTGTTTGGTCCGTCTAGTGCCGATATGCCTTAGGAAAATCTTTCCCTAACTAAAGACTACATCATAGCCTTTATCCTCAAGCATAGCAATAGACACAAGATTCTTTTTTAGCCCTGGTACATACATAACATTAGAAAGAGTGAGGGGAGAACCATGCTCCCTCTAAAACATAACCGTACCTCTACCCGAGACATAGTACTTTCCATCATCGCCCATCTCGATCCGTATTTGGAGATCCTTCTCCTCCAAAGTACTAAAAAGATTCTTGTCACTTGACATGCGGAAAGAAACTCCACTGTCCAAATACCAAACACATCCCATGCTGGATGAAACCATGCATGCAATAAGCGAGAAATCCATCTCAAACTGTGAAGCTATTGAATCACCATCAGATTCCTTGGAGGAACATTTCTTCTTGGACTTCCTTCTTGGGCATTTATTAGCATAATGACCCAACTCATGACAATGAAAGCATCTCACCTTCGACTTGTCAAACTTCTTCCCTCCTTGAGAAGACTTGGAATGGGATGCCTTCCCTTTCCCTTTCTTAGCTTTAGAAGCTAAAGCCAAGTTCTCTTCATCATCATATTTTGATGAAGAAGCTCCATCCTTGGTGCTCCGTCTGATCTCCTCTTGCATCAAATTCGACTATAGTCATTCCCAATTTGGTAGTTTGTCCCTTCCATTCACTAAGTTCTGGTAGCTATGCCGACTCTTAGGAAGGCCAAGGAGTGCTAGAATCACCATATCCTCATCAGCTGTAGTGACTCCTACACTTTCAAGCTCATCTCTGCAGGTGGTGAGCTTGTTCAAGAATGTAGAAATAGAGTCACCCTTATCACACTTGATCTTTCGAAGCTTGTCCTTTAGTTCCAACATCCTTTGATCACTGTTATTCTGATATAAATCTTTCAATGTTTTCCACATTGAAAACGGAGACTCTTTCCCATGGAGGCTTGAGACTATGTGATCTTGAACAACCTCCAAGAGAATTCTCCTAGCTCTAGCCACACACTTACCCCATTCCACCAGCTTAGTCTTTTCAGTAGGCTTAGGGACTTCTTGATCAATGAAATCCTTAAGACCATTATCTTCCAAAACTGCCTCCATGCAATCCTTCCAAGCTATATAGTTTGAGCTACCATCAAGGGCATACTCAAGCCTCAAACAATTGAACACCATCGATGAAATAGATGTGATAAGAACTTGAGATTTATATCAAGAATAATAAACTTCGAATTCCTCCTGCTAGTATACTGTTCTTGCTTCATCACCTATGCTCTGATACCATGTATAAATTTCACATGTAGAACAAACCGATATATGCAATGTCCTAAAGCATAATACTTGTTCTAATTCTACAAAACATTAAGCGGAAGCATAATAAAAATCATGAGCAACATCAAGTAGAAACATGCATAACTAATCAAGATAATTAATCACACATAACACAAGATATATCCAGGGGAAAGCACCAGCATAAAACCCCAACCATGTATTATCAATCAAGTGGAAATCCTCTTCACAATACAAAAAGAATTAGCTCTCAAGCTATTCAATTCTTAATGAACTATGAAGATATGAAGATATGTCTCATGAACCACCTAAGCCCTATTTATATAGGCTTTCCCTATGGTCCTTATGTAGTTTTCTTAGGAAATAATAGCAAAATCATATGCTATGAATTCCAACATACCAAAAACAACCAATGGTCCAACTACGTATTCCTTGAGAACACTAGTTCCTCAACCATGCAAAAACTACTTACTAGAAATAGTTAAGCATCTCATAGTACATTGTCCCACATCTGATCTTAACTGGGTCTCTAACAGAACTGACATGCAACAACTATCCATGAGTGAATCCTCAGTTATCTAAAATAATAGTTGTCACATGCACGCAAGCACTAACAAACTATATTTTATTATTTTAACAACTTGTTAAAATAATCTAATTGGAATTGACTAGTTAGAACTAAATCAACTGATTCTCTCATTATAGAACTCATGCTTATTCCCTCAATCAGTGGAGGAAATTCATGTGCATGCTCACAAAGACTTCAATTTCAAATTTCTTTAATTAATTAACTTAACTAAATTAATTAATGAATATTTCAAACTATTGTTAAGACCAAAATTAATTTTACTTCTTATAGATAGACTAGGGACCACTATAAATAGGAAGGGACCCATAAATGCTATTTTTAGAACTTTCTATTTTTAGCAGTTTCACCTCTCACCCAATGTGGCCAATGACCTCACTGGCCAAATTGCTATTTTTAGACATGCTATTTTTAGATATGTTATTTTTAGCACGTCTATTTTTAGCACATTCTAAATTTAGCATTTCTTGTTGCACACTTTTCAACAAGAATTAAATCAAATCCATTAGAAATGAGAATGAAGATATGCTCCTTTATGAATTGCAGTGATGATTGTTCTCTTTCCTTTTTCCATCCTGAATTTATATAAGCTATTAAGAATTTACTACAGAGAGATAAATTATTACCTAGAGGAACAAATATAAGAATAAATAGAAACAACAACAAACACATAAACACACATGTTTATCTGAGAAAACCCAAAATTCATGGAAAAACCCAACCCAATGAGATCTCATTATCATTGGCCAAAAACCTGGCCAATTCGACCAAAGTGAGCCTTCATCGCTCACCTCCAGGCCTGCATTAAAATGAATTATTCCTAACCTTTTATAGACTCCATTATATGCAATAACATGGACATAAAACCATGGGTGCAAAATACCATGTGCCCCAAAACCATCATTGTTTACCTGGTCAACTTTGACTCTATCTCGAGTCAAGTTTAACTAACAATTCCCCCCTTAAACTTGATTTGGGGTTACTTGACTAACTCTAGCCAAACCTGCTAAGTGAGATAATTCCTCTCACTCTATCCCTTACCCCCCTCAAATTTTAATACCTGGGGTATCCATTAACCCAACATCCCCCCTATCACCTAGGTCTAACCCAGACTTTACCAATGATTATTGAGGAGTAGGCATGCCATACCAAGTCTTACAACAGTATGCCCATTTACATGTAATAAAATTTGACTCCATTATATATATATATATATATATTATCCTTGTTATTGTATTTGTACATATGACTTCAATTTCCACATAAAAACAACCCATCTACCAGATTACATGGGTCATCAGCCGCTATAACCGCTAGTTATCTAGGCATCCTTTTCGGGTACATGGTTCATCAATTAATTAATCCACATGCACATATCATCTCATCTCTTATGATCCACATTCAATTATCTCAGTTACGGGCACTTTGGCATATGCTCCCTTATATTTGAGTGTAGAACAACATAAGACCAGGTCATCATCATCATTATCATTGACGTTGATCTCCATCATTTCATCGACTTTCTTAGATCTCTCTTTCTCACGACTAATCGTACCTTCTGTGAAAGTATCTGCATTAACCTGCATAAACTGTTGTATCCAGCCACCATACATCATCTTTCCTTTGAAAAAAATTCCATGTTTTCCATGACCATGGATTTTCCATAGTGGTTTCCCCCTTGCAACATGTATCACCTAGGTGAATGTCGATCTACACTTATCGATAGCTTTAAACCTTATTCTGGTTTCACACCGAAGAATTTTCAAATGCCACTGAGCTTGTCCTTTACCTTAGGCCTGTATTGTCTGATGAGGGGTAGATGCTCCTCGCTCCCTCAACTCTCCTAATTCTATTCAATGGAGGAGATGATCCTCTGAGAGGCTTCGACATGAATGTCCTTTCTATGGGTCCCAACATGAAGCACACCCCTATCTCGCTGCAGTGCCCCACTTAGCTACTCCAACATTCCGACCATCAGAAATGGGTGTAGCAACAATGAGGTGAATGATGCAGTGCTCTAAAATGTCGCTACCCAGTCATACGCTATCGCATTGGTGAACAAAGCATTGTTGATGTACATCTTCGTGCCTATTCCATCTAGACAGCACAACCAATTTCCTTGATGTCGACATGTTGGCACTCACATATGCCCTCGATATTGAATTGAATGTCATTGTCTCCTCCATACCCACACTGTCATTACCACCACCACCATCACTACTCTTAATATTTGTTGTCCTCTCCTCCTCCTAAAACTCTACCCGGGATAGATCCTTCACCTTGTATTTCCAACCAAACACTATTTTCTCAACCATAGGCGCCATAGAAAAGAAAACACAGAATTGGAGAACCATGGATTACAGATTTATTTTAGGACTCATCTCTAAATTCTCAAAGAAAATTGTTTTCTTGTCCATTCCCAACAAAATGATCCAGAATCCTTCTCTAAAATGCTTGCAACTCTGCAATTTATGTAGCGATGTGCTCTCAATGGACCATAGTTCTGACAATCATTGCAATCTACCTTTTTGCACCAAATTTGACTAGATTTGTCTTCGTCACATGTAAATTTTCAAGCTATAAAATGCTACACAACATTTCAAACTTCCACACACTGATTTGTCTAGTTAAACTTCAGACAACAGATCTGGCTTCTTCACGCACAGTCTTTGTTTGCAAATGATGAATATCACTAGAGAAGCGATAACGCCCTCCTCATCTAGCTTTAGCCATGGAACCACAAACAAATGACCCTTATTCACCTTATGTGAACTTTGCTTTGCCATCACTCACTACATCTTCCTATGCAGCTCACATCCATGATTAACACCTCTGTGTAAATCTAGATACACCTTTGCCACTTTGCAGGTCCCACAACAATCATACTCACAATACATTGTTACCTTGATAAATAACCCTTGGCAATAGAAGCATCATTCTAAAGAAAAACACAACCTCTGGCTATGATACTAATTGTTAAGCATTTACTACAAAGAGATAAATTATTACCCAGAGGAAAAAATATAAGAATAACTAAAAAAAACAATAAACACACATGTTTATCCAGCAAAAGCCCAAATCCGGGGAAAAACCCAACCTAATGAGATCTCATTAACATTGGCCAAAACCCTGGCCAATCCGACCAAGTGAGCTTTCACCACTCACCTCCAAGCCTACATTACAATGAAATATTCCCAACCTTTTGTAGACTCTTTTACATGCAATACCACAAACAGAAAACAATGGGTGCACAATACCATGTGCCCCAAAACCATCATGGTTTACCTGGTCAACTTTAACTCTATCCCGTGTCAAGTTTACCTAACATAAGCCCCAAAATTTTGAAATTCATTCAAAATCCTAAATAATGCAACAATTATCCATTTGAAGAGGACTTAAACCTTTATATGATAAGTATGGAGCGATTTATCAAAAATTCAAATAAAAGAGAATTTAAACATGATTTAAGCATGATCTATTATCTTTTCCTATTCTGAATTCTTTAACAATTCCTGCATTACCATAGTGGTTGATCAATAGTGCCTTGAAAAGCAAATAAATATGCTCACTAAAGGATAATCGAGATAATAAAATATGCATCTAGTAATGCGTCAAAGGAAAAAACATAAACGAACCATAGGTGATGACATTGTTCTTTATATATATCTATATCTATAATAAAATAAATATATATATATATATTTATAATATATAGTATATATATATATAAAATATTATATATATAATCAAGCAAGACTTCATGTGAGCATAGTGAAAGATGAGAATGAATTGATCAAAGACCTACAAATCTTCTTAACCTAATATTTTGAAGTTACGAGTTACCGAGAGAATCAAAGTGAAAGGTAAGAGCTCAAGTTTTCTGAAAATCTTAATGAGAAAAACTCTGATAAATAAACACTTTGCTTCATAATGCTTCAGAAGACATTTGTTTTCAGAAGTTTAATTAAATTTCACCTCTAATAGAAGAAGTCCCTGTATTTAGGATATTAAAGGGAAGCAAGATCTTAGAACAAGATTGTTTATGTAACTTTTACAAACAAAACACACAATATTGATCATGTCCGATAATTAATGCTTGTTAAATGTATAATGTGGGAACATTTCCTTTATAGTATATCAAACATTTATGCATCAGAGGTAAAAGTTTCGTAAGAGTTTATAAAGTAGTTATGATGACTTTCATTTCGATAATGAGATAATTTGAATTTTTGTAAAAATGATGGCAAGAGAACTTACATTTACTTGTAAAATAAAATTCCAAGGAAAGGAGTTCGATATTTAATAGATATCACACTAAATCGAGAGTCAAAGATCTCGAAAACCTTTTTTGAACCCAAATTTAACCTAGAAAACTATGAGACCGCAAAATTCGAGTTAAGATAGTGAAATAGAGGCCATTTTCGTTGCTAAGTGTAATGGACGTGATAGTAAAGGAAAATGAAATGTGGATCTCGCAGAGGAAAATCTCAAAATTCATTTTAAATTCTTCTAATATAATACAAACCCAAGAGTCCAATAATCTAGAAAATCTAATATTCTAAGGAAAGATCTCAGGAAAATGAAATGCAGAGGATCAAGATTTCAAATTTGCCAATTTAGAGGCTCTGAGTCACTTCGAAAGAAAGGAATATGACTAAAGGGAAAAAAATATGAACAAGTGCGATGCAATGGTTTAACTCAACTCGATGAATGTAATATTTGGAGCAATTGTAGATAAAATCGTCATTAAAGTCATTCACTACAAGCGTTTTGTGTGCATTTTCCTCTGTATGTTGCAAATTTGAGCAATAAAGAGTGTAAGTGTTTCATTTCAGCTACATTTATAGGAGGTAAAATATGATTATTGACTCAATATTGCTAAATGTAAATTCACGTGGGTTTGGACACATGAGCATATCAGAAGAAAAATATCAGAGAAATATTATGGTTGTATCTTTTGAAACATGTGATGTTCTTACCTTCTGATAGGCTTTTATTATTAAAAATTAACAATTGAAAATATAAGCAGGAAGGGATATTGGAGGTATTGTATCAGAGATTTGATATCAAGATATTTTGAGTGATGCTTGTATGAAAAGTTCCAATATTCATAACCTCCAATAATTCTACATGGCAATCCTGTTGTGTCGGGCCTTTTAATGTATTGAATTCAAAAGAAAGTGCCCAAATCAACTTTGCCTTTTAACCAAAATCCCTTTTAATAATTATATTGATTATCAAAATTATTTGATCAGATAATGACTTTATCTGAACTTTCTTATGGGGATATTTACGATATTATGATGATCTGATATGAATTTTCTGATACTATATTAAATGCTTATCAGGGTTTTAATGAATAGAAGCAAAATTAAAGAATCCTCAAATTCTGACGAAACAACAAACACTTCCCTGAAAATGTTGCAGATTTAGAAAAGGTTAGTTGCTTGCTTATTTCAAGTCTCCAATATGAAGCCAATGAAGACCGGAAAAAGGAAACAAAACAGAAATAAGAAATGAAGTATGAAAAAAGCGAAAATCAAACAACAGATGAAGATGAACTTGATAATAAATACCTGGAAGACTATTGACTGTAGGTTTACCTCATGAATTTTCACGTTCTCCCATGTATTTCTCAAAATTCGCATCTTTTCAATATCATCTACTTATTTAATCTAAAATGCTAAGTAATGAAATTTCATATTGCACCCATCTCAATTTTGCGTTGAAGGACAAGAGTGGTGATTATGACCTTCTCATAAATACTCGTGAATCAAAGATTGCCATACCATAGTGATTCCTTAAAATTTCTTCATGTATGATTACAAACATTTTTTATCAATGTGACAAAGTTTTACAAAAGCAAGACAATCAAGCAATTCACAAAGGGTTTATGATATGACTACATAAGAGCTTTCGATATGTTCTAAGCCACTTTTTCAACAAATGAGAGGGGTTGCCAAAAACTCAGATTCATTACTTTCTAACTAAAAAATGCAATAACGAGATGAAGACAAAAAAATAAGCTAGTTTAAATTAATCTATTCCTACTATTAACTCAGTAAAAGGAAACATGACTAGGTATAGTCATACTTCCAATGTAACCATATCTCGTTCTAAATCCTACATGATTGTATAAGTAAAACGTTAGTAAAAATAAAAATATAATTAAACTAACCGAACTAAATATGAATGCAAAATGTACATTTATTGCTAACATACTTACAAAAAGCAGCTTATTTATAACTACCTTCCCTTGAAGTGTCCCTTCTAGCTGAATTTGAATTGGATCATAGAAATCTGGATGGATTTCCATTAATGATTGGAAGAGGTTCAAACGACGGGATAACATGCCAGATTGTGGAAATGAATTTTTAGATACAATGTGCAAGAAAAATTTCCAAATGTCTTTAAAATGGGTCAATGAATAATGCATGGAATTCTGATAGTTTCAACAAAAGATCATTAATTGAATTATATTGTTGGACATATTGTGAAAATATACCCTCTTGTTGACACTATTTTTGAGAGAAAAGGAACAAATGATAAGAAATTGACATCAATTGAAATTGGAAGAATAATCTGAAATCAAACAAAATAATTGAAAGAAAAATAACAAAATCAAATTGTAGTTTACTCAATTGTTAAAATTAATGTTACAACCCAATTGGCACTATTTTAAAACAATTTCCTTTTCATAAGAATTAATCATAATAATGGAATTAAACTGATTGCCAATACCAATTTGTGAATTAGATAGAGGGTCAGGATTATGAATATAAATGAGGATTCAATCATCATAAAAATCATAGATTGGAATCGGTTCTTGAATGTTGAAATCATGAATATGATTAATTGTTTGAAAATGAGAAATAGTTGAAAGAATTTATGAGTTAGAGTGTTCATCATTTTCACACGTGATTTGAATTTGATTATGACATTTTAATAAAGGAGAACATGATTCAATATCCTCAATATTAGAGTAATCATCTATTGACGGTTTTGGAGCCGCTAACATTCACAGGATCTCCCCAATATGAAGTCCCAACTAGACCTCACACCATTTAGTGTAGGAGTCCCATCTGGTATGATGACCTAGTTTCCATTATCTTAAATGTTTGCCTTAGCTCTTACCTGTCAGCATAAGAGAATGGCCTACTTTGTCTTCGAACAACGAGGTTCACATGCCTAGTGAGTGATAGTGTTACTTGTGTCAAGATTCTTTCACAACAGAGAGAGAGCGTGTGAGTGAGTATCTAGATGGAAGTGAGGAAGTCCCAACTCTGTGAGAGACACACAACACAATAGAACATGCACAACCTCAAGAGGAGAAATCCACATGGATGTAGCAGTCACAACATGAAAGGAAAGAGAACACATACAAGACCCAGTGGGATAGTCTGCGCGAGTACGACGGTTGTTATAACAAGTTTACGTGAAAGGTTATGCATGACATCCAGGGGGGTAACCAACATGGGAAGAACAACATTAACAACTTATAAAAAACATTTTCATAAATATATGTATTAGAATAGCTGAGTGAGTTCAATTGTTTAACACAAGTTAAAGCAACATGTATTAGAAGTGGTCAAGATTAATCTTACAAACAATTACAACACGTGTGAAAGCGTGCCAGACTATTACGAGGATTCTAAATTAAGCAAAAGTTCCAAGACACATCGATAAACCATACATTGCCAACCCTATGGACAAGGAATTGGAGCCACTACTCGCTCCTCAAAGAAAATATTACAAACTATTTAGGCTATGTGGGAGGAGCCAAGGTGAAAATTCCTTTACATGTACAAATCAGGGGGTATTTGTAGCCAAGGGTAAAACATGCCCTTCTGATTGTTCAACTTCCCTCATGAATATTTGACTTATTTTATGCTTTAGCTTTACATGACTCTTCATATGACATATGGGTCTCTTGGACTTTCATGTTACATTACATTGAATTACACAATATGACCCATAGTAGTGATGTGGATGACATGAATCATCATGAAAGTGCTGGTACATTCATGCCACTTGCATGTCGAGGTGTAGTTCTACTGAGTGATAGATGTCCTCTTGGTGTACCACAACTTCACCTCCACATGGAAAGGTGTGCATAGTCCTCGATGGTCATTGGGTTCACTTGATGTTGCATGTGTGCATTTTTCCTTTCTTGTACTTTGGCATGCTTTACATATCTGCCCATTCATGAAAATATCTCCTCGCATGTTAGTTCATCCTTCTGTCCACAAAATATCCTTTCATGTTCATAAGTTCATTCATTAGAGAACACATCTTCACATGGTCGTCCATTCGTGGACACATCTCCTCGCATGCATTGTTTTTTCTTCATTCATGAAAAAACATTTTTTCATGTACTCTCCTTGTTCATCCCATCCGTATTCATGTCATGTCTATTCATGTACCTGTCTCTAAAATCACTCATGATGAGATGACATCAAATCCATAAACCTCTTAGTCTACTATGATCCACGATCATTTTCTTTCAGATGTAGGTGACTGGGAGAGAGGACAAGGCTATGAAACTGTGGGGGGGAATTTTGATGCTAGGATGTGAGCTTCGAGCACTGCTGGTGAAAATTACACAGAGCTCACTAGGAGACTGAGATGGACTATCTGGATCAATGGTGAATGTTCATGGGACTTGGCTTGGCTGGAGGGAAGATATCCACAATCTATGGACGGAGGCAGTTTAGGTAGCAGAGGGCCTTGACGACAAAAAATATGCAATTTATGGAGGGAGCCAATTGTAGGATTCAGGAGGCTTGGTAGTAAAAATTGCATAGTTCCTAGAGGGAGCTGGCAGCGCGATGTAGGATTGTTGGGGACAAAAACTATCCAAATGCTTAGAGGTTGACTTACTGAACACCTCTACACAATTTCTGAGTAGAGTGAGATGTTGGGCAGTTAAGGGGCTTGCTCATGAAATCTGTGCATTTTTCTGGGTGAGTAGTCGACTGACTATCTGGGTGGATGGATGGAAAAACTACGCAATTTATGGAGGGAGACAGGGACAAGAATTGGGTGTATGTTTGACATGTCTGTGTAATTTCCTTAGCCAATGGAGTGGACAAGGTCTCCATCTTCTACGCAAGGTTTTAGGGGAGTGTGTCTTAGGGTGATTACCCGGTCAAATTCCCTGGTTGACTAGTAGGAGTGTCACTTGATTAGCTTGTAGGTAGCACAGATTGAAATGGATTGTTGGATGCTTCTGTGTTGTTCTAGGCGACAGACGGTTGAGTCGATTGCAGGGTGGAGGTCCTATTGTTAGAGGGTGATCCAGTGGTTGGAACTTCAAAAAAATGACTAAGTGTGTGAGCGAGTGAATTTGTGCATACACGACCTTGCAAGCACACACTCACATGACTTGACGAGAAGGTGCCTCAAAACATCATGACATCATATGCTCAACATGATTGTCAAATGGTGCGAGCAACAAGCACGACGCTTGTTATAGATCGTTGAATTGTCGTGAGGACGCTTACAGGACAGTGTATACAACTTCATGTGTGAGTGAAAAGGATGTTTACATAGTGAATACAACATGTACGCATGAAGTGAAGACCTTGTACATGACTAGAACATGGTTGGAAGTGTGACATTGTGACCAACATGCAAAAAAATGCCTGTTGAACGGTCAAACAAAGAGGGTGCAAAGACTCAACACAAGTGCATAGGGTGAGCTTGAGTGATTGTAAACATGGAGTAAAAACTCAAGGGAGGCTTCGAAATCAGATGCGGGCCAGGATTTTGGAGGGTGTTGTAGCCGCTAGAACACTTGGTGGCACACTAGTAGAATACCTGCTTCACTATTTTGGTTCATTGACAACACAGGGCATTAGTCTTTTAGGGAGTATTAAATCTTTGTGCGGCTTACTTCGGCTTCCCCACCTACCCCATGGATAGACATGGTTTACCTTTTTCCATCTCAATCAAACACAACAAAAGTTTCAGCTCGATCAGAGTGTTTCAAAATCAGGAAGGATAGTTTGGATCGCGAGTTAAAAAATTTTAGAGGATAAGTTTTCATCTCTGTTGTTGCTCCGTTGCCAGCAAGCCTAAATAGTACCTCGTTGGAGTCACGTAGAAACACACACATTGCTCGATAGTTAGTGAGCCTAGTTAGAACCTCAGTGAAATTGCATGCTTCACCTCTTTGCATCGGAAGCCTTTTTCTTCTTTTGCCTTTGTATTTTTTTCAAGAGGACTGTGCATAGGCACTTATTTATTTTTGGAGCATAAGAGGGATCTTGATTTATTGAGAGCTGAAGAGGTTGTTTCTTCAGAGAAGCATGTGAGACCTCTAACATAGGTTTGCTCGTTTAATTTTTCTCCTTCTTTGTCTTTACTAGTTGGATGAGCTTGAACACACAGAGTAGAAGGTTGAGTAAAGGCATGGGGTCTCCTAGTGTGGACACAGGTTCATGGTTGGACCCAAACTACCCTTGTATATGGCTCATATTTTCCATCAATACTTCATCGGCTAAAGGTTATAACCAAGCAGAGAGAAGATGGACACAGGACTGACCAAGTGCTACAGTGTCACAAGACTCTTAGATCTCAGCGACATACTCATTCAAAATCCAGAATTCAGTAAAGGGCAATACTTATTTACAAAACTAAAAATAGCATGATAATAAGCAAACAAAAAAAAAACGAAACAAAAATAGTAATAGAAAGTTCAAAAACAAAAACAAGCAATAAGAAGTAAGAAAAATATGTACATGGCATGGGGGCATGACTCGACCTAGTGAAAATAATGTTTGAGATCTTCATCATTAACATGAAGATTGTCATTCCTCATGTCAAGTGATTGTAGATGGTTTGTGTAAGGGCTAAGCTTTTATTGAACCAGTATCATACTATCAAGTTCCACTACCAGAACCTGGAGGTATCCCAAAAGACCTTTAGGTGAAGACAACATTCTTGCTTCAGATACTGCGTGTAACATAGGTTCCAATAAAGGGACAAGGCAGTTGTTTTTGTTTTGGGAATGGTTCAAGTTTCTAGAATAAATTCATTAGATTATTTCCCTATATTTCTTACATACAAAACTTAAATTAGAAACCCATGTAAAATAACAAACTTTATAAGTGATCCGAACATCCAACAACTTTGTCAGTTCTTTCTGTATAAGGGGTTTAAGTGACAACTGTGTTTTACCGAGTGTTGTTGCAATGGCTTGGATCCTTCTTTGCTTGGAACACTGTGTTGGATTATTCACATGTAGTATGTACTCACTTCATCATATGACCACCCAGAAACATCCCGATACTGTTTGAACAAGTGGACAAAGGATTTCTACTGCTACGGTGTGAAGTATGTAACAAGACTGGCTAACTTTGGATCATGGTCTATTCCCAGGTTGATCTATTTGTTGCTCATGGTGGAATTGTGGGTTTTGTTGTTTCTTGACCCTTGATAGTTGTTCTGCAAGTCATAGATCCTACTGAGATAAACCACATCTTTGGGGATGAGTTTGCTTTTCTTGCCATCAACTACAACTTGCAGGGGCTGCTCATGCTCATCTTCATCAACTATTGTGTCCTTGAAGGAATCAACATTGTCCTTGAAGTGTAGTATCTGTTGATCATAACCAAAAACATGTAGCTCAGTTACATTATCAGGGATAGAAGGATTATACAAAATTTCAATAGTAAATCTATCCCTAAGCGGCGTCATGCTAGCAGCTGCGTTTTCCAAGGCATCGACAACTGCAATAAATGTTTTTTTTAGAAAAATGATATTAAATTCTTGGAAGTTAGAGATCAGTCACCATACCCCTTTCTGGTAACCTTTGAGATGAGGTGATAAATAATGAATGGTGTTACATACCTTTTGTACCACTATTTCCAAATCACCTACCACTTTGAGCGTGACCACATTGAAGCTAATGGATTTCTGCAAACCCAACATGAGTGCTTCGTATTCAGCAATGTTGTTTGTACACTCGAACTCCAAGTGGCTTGAAATTAGGTGTTTTCTATTGTTTGGGTCGATCAAGACACACCTGACTCTAGACACATTTTGTGTCTTCGATCCGTCGAAATACATTGTCCACAACTTGATTGTACACAGACCGTTCAACGCACATGCACTACAGCTACAACTATCGCTACTGCTACTGCTACTATTTTTACAATGCACTGTACAAGTTTCATTTCCATCAATTGGGCAAGGAAGGATACCCAGCTGTGTGTTTGGTGGGGTAGAGGCTGGCCGTGTGAGATAACATCCCAACGTTGTTTCTAAGAGGCAGTTGTTGAACATGAGCTCTACGAAGGCCAACAGTTCGTTCTCACCACTGATGGGAGTGATGTTGTGCCTCATGTATCTCTCAGATAACATCTGGATTTGATTTTTTTTTTATTGGTCGGAAGCCACAAGTGTGACCAGTCAGTAGCAAAGTATTCGTTCATCATGCTAGACAAGTCTCTATTGAGCAGTAAGCCATATGCTTATGGTATGTCCACAACAAAAATGTTTATGCACTGGTGAAATCATCCATGATGATATAGTCTGATGATCACGTCGTGAAGTTCACCAATAGCTGGCACACATGTGCAATCGAGTTGGATGATATGCATCGATGTCTTGCCCCATTGCACATTGATCCTCTTAGTGATGGAGAGCGGCATGACATTGGATGATGCACTAGAATCAACCAAATAGTTGTGAACATTACAATTGAAGATTTCAAATGATAACAAGAGTGGAGGGAAAATAAAATTCTCTTCTTTCATCTTGAGTGTGTTTAGCATAGTTGTGAGTAATCCAGGATATGTTCTTTCTCCCTTGTTGGTAGAGGTTGCACTGTCTATAGATGACTAACCCAGTGTGTGCAACAAGATGTCTCGCTACCCTTGAATCTTGGCCAACTCAAACAAACTAATATTTGCATGAGTCTTCTTCATATCTTCTACAATGTTGTAGTCAAGGGCAGGTAGGCTCACCAAGATGTCTGGGGTAAGATTGGTGTTCATTTTGTCTAGTGGAGTGCTCTGCAGCTTAATGCTCATGGATGTACTCCTAACTGGCTTTGTCTTCTTAGGCTTTCTTTGAGTTTTCTACTTTTGGATGGCTGGTGGATCAACCCTCCTTAGCAGTTCAAGTCCAATTGTAAGGGGGGGCCCTTTACTTATAAGATTGTAGCGCTCATTCTTCTTGGGAGGCTTCTTCTCGGTGTTTGTCTTCCATGCTATTTGCACACACTAATACATGTTAATCACTCACCCAGTGCTTGAGGTCTCATCAAGTGCAGCATCTTCATCATCATCCGTGTTCCCGTCTATCCATCCAAACTACTCAACATGTTTGTCATTTGGTCACATACAAAGCTTGCAACTCGTTTCCAGTTTGAACAAGATCCTTCCGAGTGCTTACCTTCGTGAAATGAAAAAAATTCACTGTTCATACAATCATTGACCTAGAAAACTGAGTTGGAGCTCTACGTAGTTTTAGTCAAGTAGCAGTTGTTACCTGATGACATGCTTCCTTGTCTTTGTCTAGGTGGTCGGTTTCTCACAGATGTGTTTGTTGTTCATTGCTTGAGCTCATACACTTATGTTGTCAATTTCTTTACAAGGCGAGTAAGGGTTTTAATATCACTTGTTTCTCTATCCCTACCCTTGCTCGCTACATCCTGTGGCTTCTTGCTCACGTTTCTAGAGTCCTTTATTGGTTGGTCATCCTTGATGACTCTGATGACGTGCCAGTCCTTTTCAACAACGGTTTTCTCTTCAAAATTTTCTAATAGTGTTGGTTTCACAACTTATTTAAAGAACTATGCAATGCTAGTCAGTAGTGTGGACATGTAGTAATTGATAGTGATGGATTCATGAGGCTTCATGTCCACTAGAAACTTGTTCAATAAGTATAGAAACCTCTGATTGAAATCTTTTACCTTTTCTTTCCCCTCCATCTTCAAGCTTCCCAATTCTTTGAGTAACATGGTTGGGGTCTTGTCATCAACAAAAGTTTCTAGAAACATGCATTTGAGTGCACCCTAGTTATGTATGGAGTTGGCAGGAAGGATATGATACCATGCTATTGTGTAGCCATCCAAGGTACATGGAAAAAATATACATACAACATTGTCGTACCGTACCTCAATGGTTTGCAGATGTAGGTAGAAGTTGTCCAAGTGATCTTCTGCCTTCACTGTGTTGTCAAGGTCGAACTTTGTGATCATTCTCTCCAACCGCTTCGGTATCTTGTGAAAAGCACATGGGAGAGCCAATAGCCCCTGAGTCATCCATTCTAGATTTTAGCCATCCATGTCTTCTTCTTCTTTGTCCTCCTCCTCTTCTTCAGAATCTGATGGTTCTTGCTCTGAATCTGTTGGTCCATCTCTATCTCCACCTCCTTCACTACCTTGCCCTCCACCTCCTATACCAGAGTGTGAGCCCAAGATCACAAGGTTGTCTCATTCTCCTTGTTGGAAGACTGGAGGTTCCTCTTCATTCTCGACAACTTTTGCTAGACCTTTAAGTGTGGTAAGAACTAGTTCCTCCACTGATGATACAACAACCCTGTAGGAGTGTTTTTGAGCCTTCCCAATGCATATGTAAGGTACTATATTTTTGGGATTAGTCCAACTGCATTTGTGAACTGACAAGTGATGGGATAGATGGAGTGAAAGTGTTGATATGAAATTTTGTGTTCATGTATGAGAGGTGAGGAGTAACCAACTTCAGAGTCATGCGTAGGTGAGAGGGAGTGCAAGTTACTACCTTGGCTAGGTGATTGATGAGTGGGTGTGAGAGGACATCCAACCATAAACAACTAGCAGCCCTCCTTCTAGTGCCAAAAATGTTGACGATGCTAGATTAGCCAACATTCACGGGATCTCCCCTGTATGAAGTCCCAACAAGACCTCACATCATTTGGTGTAGAAGTCCCATCCAATATGATGGCCTATTTGTCGTTATCTTAAATGTTTGCCTTAGCTCTTGCTTGTCAGCACGAGAGAGTGGTCCACTTTGTCTTCTAACAATGATGTTCACGTGCCTGGTGAGTGCTAGTGTTACTTATGTCAAGGTTGTTTCACAACAGAGAGAGGGTGGGAGTGAGTCTCCAGTCGGAAGGGAGGAAGTCCCAACTCTGCCAGAGACACAACACAATAGGACATGCACAGCTTCTAGAGGAGCAATCCTCAAGGATGTGACAGTCACAACATACAAGGAAATATAGCACATACGACACCAAGTCGGACATTTTGCGTCAGTGCGAAGGTTGTTATAACAATTTTACGTGAAAGGTTCTGCTTGATGTCTCGGGAGGTAACCAACACATGCAGGAAAATGTTAACAACTTATACAACACATTTTCATAAATATAGGTATTAGAACAGATGAATGAGTTTCATTGTTTAACATAGGTTAAAGCAACATGTAATAGAAGTGTTCAATATTAATCTTACAAATAGTTAAAACACGTGTGAAAATATGTTGGCCTATTATTAGGCTTCTGAATTAAGCAAAAGTTCCAAGACGCATCAATACAACATATATCGCTAACCCCATAGGTAGGGTATTGGAGACACTACTCGCTCCTCAAAGAAACGATTACAGACTCTTAACGCTATGTGGCCAGAGCCAAGGTGAAAACTCCTTTGCATGTACAAATGAGGGGGTATTTATAGCCAAGCATAAAACTGGCCATTGTAATTGTTCGACTTCACTCATGGTTGTTTGAATTATTTGAATCTCTAGCTTTACATGACTCTTTGCATGACATGTAGGTCTCTTGGACTTCCACATTACATTACATTGCTTTACACAGTATCGCCCACAGTAGTGATGTGGCCGAATGACTCATGAAACGACTTGACATGACATTTCTAGCATATTCATGTTGTCGGTGGTGTGCATGTCAAGGTGCAATGTTTCTGAGTGATAGATGTCCTCTTCGTGTATCACAACTTCACCTCCACATGGAAAGGTGTGCGAAGCCCTCGATGGTCATTGGGTTTTATTAATTTTTCATGTGTGCGTTGTTCCTTTCTTGTACTTTGGCATGCTTGACATGTGTGTCCATTTGTGAAAATATCTCCCTGCATGTTCATTCGTCCATCCGTCTAAGAAAATATCCTTGCATGTCCATCCGTTCATCCATTCGTGAACACATATTCGCATGGTTGTACATTCATGAACACATATCCTCACAAGAATCATTTGTTGATCCATTCATGAACACATTTTTTTTCATTTACTCTCCTTGTTCATCCCATCCATCATCATGTCATGTCTATTCATGTACCTGTATCTGCAATCACTCATGAAAATATGAAATCAAATCCATAAACCTCATAATCTACCATGATGCATGATCATTCGCTTTTGGATGAAGGTGACCAGGAGAGAGGACAAGGCTGCAAAACTCTGTGGGGAAAGTTTCAAGATGGGATGCGAGCTCCAGACATTGCTAGTGAAAATTGTGAAGAGGTCACTGGGAGACTAAGATGGGCAATCTGTATCAGCAGTGACTATCCGTGGGATTTGGCTCGACTGGAGAACAAATCTAAACAATATTTGGAGGGAAGCAATTCGGGTAGCAAAGGGCCTTGGAAGCAAAAACTGCACAATTTCTGGAGGGAGCTAACTATCGGCTACAGGAGTCTTGGCATTAAAAAATGTGCAATTGTTGGAGGTAGATCACAGCGGGTTGCGGGATTGCTAGGGACAAAAAATAAATAATTTCCTAGAGGCTAACCTACTAAACACCTCTGCACAATTTCTGAGTTGAGCAGGATGTTGGGTAGCTAAGGGGATTTCTCATGAAATCTGCATAGTTTTTTGGGTGAGTAGTGAGCCGACTGTTTGGCTGGTTGGTTGCAAAAACTACGCAATTTCTGGAGGGAGAAAGGGACAAGAGCTAGGTGTCTATCCAGTCTATCTCTGTAATTTCCTTAGTCAGTGGAGCAAGCAAGGTCTGCAGCTTTTATAAAATCTTGTAGGGGAGTGAGTCTCGAGGTGACTTCCCGGTCAAATTATTTGGTTGACTAGTAGGAGGGTCGGTTGATCAGCTAGCAGGGAGCATAGATTGAAATGGCTTGTTGGATACTTCTACACTGTTCTGGGTGATAGTCGGTCGAGTCAATTGCAGGATGGAGGTCCAGTTGTTAGAGGGTGATCTAGTTGTCACAACTTCAACAAAATGACTACATGTGTGAGTGAGTGAATTTGTGCATATGCGACCTTTGCAAACACAAACTCAAATGACTTGATGATGAGATCCTCAAACCATCAAGAAAAAATATAGTCAACATGACTAACCAATGGTGTGAGCGAAAAGTGGGACACTTGTGATAGATAATTGAATGACTGTGATGATGCTTTCATGACAATGCATACAACTTTGTGTGTGAGCATGACAGATGTTTACATAGTGAATACAACATGTACACACAAAGAGAAGACCTTGTGCATCACCAGAACATGGTTGAAAGCATGACATTATGACCGACATGAAAAAAATTGTCCATTGAATGGTCAAGCAAGGAGGGTGCAAAGACTCAACATGAGCCCTTGGGGTGAGCTCGATTGATTTCAAATTGTTGGGAAAGGGTCCCCTAGGGTCATTTTTTGGATTAAGAGCTCAAGTTTTGGGGTAGAAAAGCCAAAGTTTTTGTATAAAAAGTGTAAAGTCTCTGCATTTTGTGGTCGCAGAGTGCGAAGATGTAAAGTGTCATAAAGGGTTCCCTCCCTTCATTTATGTAAGTCATGTCAACTTTAGGAGATCTACCCATGGTCTGCAGACCATGGGACTGTATAAAAAGGGAAGACATAGAAGATTCTAAGGCAGTTCAGATCTTCGTATGTTTGAGTCATTGATGAATGTAATGGGTCTATCAGATCTAAGATAGAAGAGTCTTAGCATAGGAAAGAGGCTCTGTAGTTGTGTGCGCAAAGGCCTATGGTAGAAGTCCACAACTGAGTGTGTGGACCCCTATAGCTATGTTCACAGGGTAGTTAGAGTCTGTAAAGAAGATCTAAAGCATCAATAAAGAGAATTATTCTGGAATTATCTGTGTATGATCTATTTTACTTCTGTTATAAATGTATATGATTATGATATGATGAATAGTGGGTTTATGTTTTATTGATGCATGAATCCATATGTTTTTATTTGTTATATGAACGCAAGTAAGAATAAATGTTTACGTGAAGATCACCTTAATGCATGTTGAAGTTATCAGATAATTAAGCTAATCTAGGTAAATACAAAAGTAAGAGTAATTACAGAGGTGCATAAGTGTCTGATTCACCTATATAGGGTATGTGAAGGACAGTCATAGACCTTTATGGAGGTCTCGAGGATGTCTAAGAGAATTATATCAATAAGCCCTAAAAATCTTATCGACCTGCGCGAAGGAAGGTTTGGGGTGTAAAATGACATTAGTACCATCTCTGGGTGTCAAAACTTGGTTCCTACATCCCCCCATATTGCTTCAAGTGAGACTTCAATTTTCACTCCACAGATTGATGCCAAAAGGGCCAGTAGTGTAGGAATTTTCCTAGCTAATTAATGGTGAACATGCATCAAGGCCCTTCAAGACAACAAATGTTCTATTTTTAGGACCAGGATCTGCATAAAGAGATGTGTGATGTTGCATCACTGGAATCTAACTAAGAAGGAGATTGAAGACTGGTTGGAGAGAAAGATCCATGAATTCGTGGCGTGAGAGAACAAGAATTTGCATTGATGAAATAATAGTGGTTGGACAAATATCTCTACACAGAGAAACAAAAAATCTTCTTTTGTTTCTTCTTGGTTGAATTATATGAGTGGATCATGAAGTTGGAGGACGGCCAAGGAAGGTGGAGGCTCGACGGTCCAATAGTATGGACCCGGCAGTTAGTGTAGAGATTGGAAGCCTCTAAAGGTAATATCACACCCACTGTCGATCATTGGCTCGTTCGTATCATAGGAGGGTTTATGACTCTAGTTCATGGTTGATACTTCGGTCATTTACATTGAAGTAGAGCAATGCTTCTTCAAGGGATCATGAGGTAAGTATTTAAGGTCTTTAAATACATGGATTAAGATGCTCTTGTGAGAAAAGTGGGTTATTTTATTTACCTTGATTTTTGGAGCTACACGAAGTGGAAAATTTTTCAGGGATAGAGGGAAAACATGCCCTGAATATAGCCCATTGATTGAACCTCCTCTGAGTGATGATGAGGAAGCAGCACAAGCTTCTTAGTAGAGCACTATTTAGTTGATAAGAAAAGGATTCCTATGAATACACCATCTACTCACACCACCTCCATATTCACCTCCGTCACAGACGCCTTCACCTACACCACCACTACCTTCGCCGTCGTTCAACATGGCTAATTCAGTAAAGTTTCCCATGTTCAAGGGGTCAGGAATTGAGGACCGAAACCAATTTTGGTTTGTCATGAAGGTTGTATGAGAAGCTCAGGGTATGTTGGGAATGGGTCCCCTGGGGTCAATTTTGGGGTTAAAAGTCCAAGTTTTGGGGCTAAAGGCCCATGTTTTGTGTAAAGAATGTAAAGTCTCCACATTTTGTGGCCCCAGAGCGCGAATATGTAAGCAATAAAAAAGGGGTTCTGCCCTTATTTTAGATATTTTGTTTTGGATTGATAAGATCTACCCTTGGTCCACGGACCATGGGATTGTATAAAAAGGGAGTCTTAGAAGAGTCTAATGTAGTTGATAAGTTTTTGGTAGAGTTCTTAGTAAGTTCATGGGTCTTTAAGAGATAAGAAAAATGAGTCTTAGTGTAGGAAGAGTTTCTACAGCTGAGTGCGCAAAGGCCTAGGGTAGAATTCCACAGTTGAGTGGGCGGACCCCTGTAGCTATGTGCACAAGGAAGTAAGAGTCTGTACTAGGAATCTAGATTATCAATAAAGAGAAGTATTCTGGAATTATCTGTGTATGTGTTATTTTACTTCTATTACAAATGTTGCGATTATGTTACGTTGAATACCGGGGTTATGAATTAATGCTATATGGATGTGAAAATCTATATGTTTCTCTTTTTTATATGAACACAAGTAAAGATAAATGTTTACGGACGATAATTATAATTACTTGTTAAGACTATACAAAAGTAAGAGAATCCGAGTAAATACAGAAGTAAGAATAATTACAGAGGCACTTAAGTGCCGAATCTATCTATTTAGGGTCCACAAAGGACGATCAGAGACTTTCATTGAGGCTTTAAGGATGAATAAGAGAAGTAAATTGATAAGCCCTAAAGGGTTTATCAATCTACATGAAGACATAGTCAAGGTCTAAAGTTGACATCACAACCATCTCAGGGTGCAGAAACTTGACTCCTGCATCCCCCATACTGCTTCAGGTGAGACTTTAGTCTGCACTCCATAGATTGATGTCAGAAGGGCCAGTAGTGTAGGGATTTGCTTGGCTACTTAACGCTGAAACCAGGCCAAGGCTCATCAAGGCAACAAATTGTTTTGTTGCCAGGGTTGAGATTCGCATATGAGATGTTTGATGTTGCATCACTAGAATCCAACTAAGAAGGAGATTAAAGACTGGTTAGATAGAAACATCCACAAATTCACGACATAAGAAAGAATGAATCCTCGATTGACAAAAAAATAGTGGTTGGATAGATATCTATACACGGAGATGCATGAAATATTCTTTTGTTCCTTCTCCGTTGAATTATACTACTGGATCGTGAAGTTGGCAGGTGGCCAAGCGAGGTGGAGCCTTGATGGTCCAATTGTTTGGACCCTGGAGTTAGTACGGAGATTAGAAACCTTTGAAGATAAGATATCACGCACTGTCTATCATTAGCTCAATCATATCATAGGAGGTTTCGTGACATAATTCGTGGTCAATACATCAGATAGTTACAATGAAGCAGAGTGCCGTTTCTTCAAGGGGCTGCGAGGTAAGTATTTAAAATCGTTAATTACTTGGATTAAGATGCTCTGTGTGAAAAGCGGGATATGCATTTACCTTGATGTTTGGGGCTATGGAAGTAGAATGACTTATAGGAAAGGAGGAAAAACATGCCTTGAATATATCTCGTTGATTGAACCTCCTCTCAGTGACGACGAGACCACAACACAAGCTTCTTCGTAGAGCACTATGTAGTTGATAAGACACAGGTTCCTGTGAATACCTCATCCACCCACACCACCTCCATCCTCACTTCCACTGCTTACACCCTTGCCCACACCACCACCATCGTTCAACATGGCGAACTCTGTAAAGCTATCTATGTTCAAGGGCATGGGAAATGAAGATCAGAACTAGTTTTGGTTTGTCCTGAAGGCTGTATGGGAAGCTCAGGGTATCACAGATGATCAAATGAAGAAAGTGAAGTTAGTTAGTGATTTTTGGGACCATGCACTAACGTGGTACATTAAGTACTACATTGATAATTCGATGTCTGCATTGGTGGATATCCAGACTGCACTAAATGAGGAACTCATTAGACCAAAGTCTAAGGCGCAATCAATTGTGGGTTCAAAGAGATCATGATGAAGCCTAGTGAGATGCCCTATGATTTGGATTGGAGATTGAAGTGTATGATCCTGTGAGGCTAACATGAATATGACTAATGGGCAGCACCACGAATGGTTTGTTGCCTTGCTCCTGCCTCATCTAAGGGTTGTGCTATCACAACAAAATATTGGCGCCTAGGTAGAAGCTATGGAAATCGCAATGAAATTTCACAAGAAACCAAGGAAGGATACTAATCTACGGGTTGAACAGATTCATGCGCAGTTGTAGAACCTTTGCATCAAAATGAAGAGTCTGAAAAAAGATAGAAGAACTCGGCCAGAGGTGCGTGAAGAAGTGTGCTTCCTAAAGTGAAAAATCCAGGGGCATGACGAAGATCACTACCCAGTTTTTGTAAATTATGTTGCAGTAGGGGGACCAATGCCTTTGAGGCCAGAAGCTGCAGTAGGGCCATGCAAAGGGGCTCCGCTATGGTGTCCTATCTATCAGGTAGCTGGGAAACATGCGACATATAATTTCCATTTGTTGCAGAAATTCGTACAAACATCGCAATAGCTCTTCTGTAACTTTTGTCAGTCAGTGGGACATGATGAGCATACTTGTTGTAGTTACGATAAATGATGGATAGGACACCTACATACAGGGTGCAGGTAGAAATGCGGCCTCTGATGTAAGGCACTGGAGGAGTGCAAGGCAAGTATTAGGGGTCTGGATAAGGCTGAGGTGGAGGAGGACTTGGTAGAGGCCGAGGGGAGGTTATTTGTTACAATTATGGAGGACCAAGACAATAAAACCAAGACTTCCCGAATCTGACGTGACTATCATGCCATTATTGTACTCAGTTTGACCATGTGACAGAGGGTTGCCCTATATTATTAGCTAAGATATGTGAGAAGGGGGCACAACCTCAACAACTGACTCAGAACTTGTAGATGATGAAGGTTGAGTCTCACGAGGAAGATCCTGAGGTAAATATTGTGTTGTGAAGTGGGGTAATGACTAGTGAAGATAAGGGGAAGCATCTTGAAGAAGGTGAGTGGGTCCGCAAAGCACTAGAAAAGGAGACTAGGTTTGATCTAGAACATGCAAAAGAAACATTTATGGAAGTGAATAAAAGTTTCACTGAGGCCTCTACCTTACGGAATCAAGAGAAACTGGTTGAAGAAATGGACCCATCCATAATTACCAAGTTCTTAGAGAATTGCATGAAATTGCTACGTAATAGCAAGGCTATGAAGGGACTGCAAGAGCTGATCAATACGTGCACTAGAAAGGAAAACGTTACTGATGGACCATGCGTAGTTAGAAAATTTGGTAAGAATATGGCAAGAACTAGACGTGAGATGAGACCCACTACGCAGAGAGGAGAATATGAGATGGATTAGGTTATTTTGGATTTGGGATCGGATGCAAATGTTTTGCCAAAACAAACATGGAAGAGAATGGAGAGACCTATGCTAGAGTGGTCTCTAATTTAGTTAAGGATGGCGAATCAATTGAAAATCATCCCAATGGTGAGGTTGCAGGGGATAACAGTTGACATTGAAGGCACAAGTGCACTGGCTGACTTTGAAGTGATAGAGATTATGGATGACAACAATCCCTACCCCACGTTCCTTGGGATCAACTAGGCCATTAACATGAATGTTGTAATCAATCTAAAGAAGCAAAATATGATATTTGAGAAGAAATCGTTCCATGTAGTGGTGCCACTAGACCTTACAGAAGGACTGTGCTATACTGAACCAGTCCGCGATTATGAAAGTGATGACCATTTACACCATATTTACAAGATAACGACGCGAGATCGGGATTGGGTGAATTTGATAGCAAATGGAGATATTGCATGGGACTGCGAAAGTTCCTTCACATTAAATTCAAGTGAAGAACTTGAGCACTGGCAGAATTGATTGCATGAAGTATCTACGTTGCATTGTAATATGATAACTAGGTTGTTGCATTGTGTATCATCATAGGTAAGAAATATACCTTACTATGATAGTTTAACTGATTTTGTTCACTTTTTGGATGCATTTGAGAGAGAAGTTCCAGAGAAACACCACTTCGAGGCCCTGAACTGGGTGTTGCGCGGTATAGCTGCGAGATGGTGGGGCAATCATAAGGACAATTTTGATGATTGGCGCATATAACAAAAAATTATGAGAGTGTGTTTTGGTCACCCACAAGTATGTATAACATAGAAATATGATGGGAGAAATGATCTGCATGACCATTTGGCCAAATGGAATGAAGCATATGGAGCGAAGCCTCAGCTAGAGTGAATCCATCTATTTTTTCATACCATGGATGTTATATCGATGAATTGGTACTTGGAGACGAAACTCTGCCATGGCACTAAAGAATGGGATGTTTTGCGCCAAGGATTTTTGATGACGTTAAGCTTTGAGGATGGGTTTGAAATTATTGATGAAGCATTGCAGGAGGTTAACGCAACAATTTTTAGGATATGGTGGATCCTCTAGATTTGATTCAACCTAATTGGACTACTCACCTGAGCCACATGCTGGAGTGCTATAATGTGACTATTGAAGAAGAAGATGAAGACCCGAGGAAGATTAACATTTCAGAGACTGAAGGTCACTGCAAAGTTTAAGGACCACAACTAAATAACCCCAACATAACCGAGCCACTCAAAACTTGACAGGTGAACATTGGCATGGAGGTAGACCTGAAGTTTGAAAAGATTGGGGACTACTAGGATGATGCAATAGCAGATAAGGTAGCTGAACTACTCCGTGAATATTAGGATCTTTTTCCTATGATTTTTTTAGATATGAAAGGGATAATAAGGGGCTTGGGTGTCATCAAGATCACCTTAAAACTAGATATGAAACCTGTGAAGAAAAGACCTTACCACCTCAATCTGAAGTATAAAGAAAGGGTCCGCTTAGAGTTGGATAAGATCCTTGCGACATGTATTATTGAACTGGTGGAAGAATCTAATTGGGTTAGACTAACAGTAGTTTAGGAAAAGAAGCAAAAGGAAGAAATAAGGATATGTGTACATCATAGGAAGTTGAATGATGCCTACGTGCATGATCCCTTCCCAACTCCATTCACCTATGAGGTCCTGGATAATGTTGGCGGCCAAGAATCATATTCTTTTACTGATGGGTTCTCAGGGTACCATCAGATCAAGATTGCACCAGAGGATAGAAGTAAGATGACCTTCGCGACTGAATGTGGATGCTTCTAGTATATGGTCATGTCTTTTGGGCTGAAGAATGCACCAACGATATTTTCACGTGTAGTCATTGTGGTGTTCAAGGATTTCATTCACAAATTTCTGGAGGTATACTTTGACGACTGGACATTTTTTGGATTGGTAAAGTGTCATGTGGCAAGTCCGTGCTTGATGCTAGATACATGCCGGAGGTACCAGTTTGTGCTCAATCTAAAGAAATTCTTGTTTTGTGTCCCTTTTGGGATCTTGCTAGGTCATGTGGTATGTAGACAAGGCTTGATGGTAGACCTTGTGAAGATCATGGTCATAATCAATTTGGAAGCGCCAAGGAGTGTGAATAGCTACCGTCAACGTTGGGGCATATGGGATACTATAGGAAATTCATCAAGAGATATGCCTAGATCACTGCACCAATGGAAAAACTATTAAAGAAGGATGTTACGTCCTGTTGGAATGAAGAATACCAGAAGAGCTTAGATGTGATAAAGGAGAAAATGGTCATCGTGCCGATCCTAGTCTTCCCGAATTGGAAGAAGTAATTTCATGTGCATGTGGATGCATCATGTATTGTTCTAGGAGTAGTATTGACACATGCCATTGAAGGGGACTTGGATCACCTTACAACATTCACAAGTAGGAAGTTGTCCAAAGCTGAGAAAAATTATTCCATGATAGAGTGTGAAGGATTAGCTATGGTGTACGCACTTAAGAAGTTTAAGAATTATCTATTGGGCAGACATTTTAAGATGTATACAAACAATTCTGCATTGAAATACCTGGTCAAAATGCTTGTGTTGTGGGAGAATATATGCAAGTGGTTGTTATTGTTCCAAGAATATGATTTTGAAGTCATTGTGAAGCCAGGATGATTAAATAAAGGACTAGATCATCTATCACGCATTGAAACAGGAGAAGAGACTACTAATTTAGAGGAAGGACTACCTGATGAGTAACACTTTACAGTGTGCATCGCAGACAATGACTTTGAAGATATTATACACTTCCTAATTACATGAACAGATCCAGAAGGATATACAAGTCAACAGAAGAAGGAACTAGTGGTGTGTGCAACATACTTTTCTGTCATTGCAGGGCACTTGTACAAAATGGGACCAGATGAAATTTTGCGACGCTATGTGCCATATTTTCAATAAAAAAACATCCTCACTAAGCCTCATGGCAGAGACGAAGGAGATCATTATGCAGGAAAAGCAACAACACAAAATATTCTACATGCTGTGTTGTGGTGGCCGACCTTGCATAAGGATTCAAAAGTGTATTGTAAGGCATGCGATGCATCCCAAAGGATTGGTAGACCCTCGCACAGGGATGAGTTGTCGCTGAATCCATGGATATCATTACAACCATTCAAGAAGTGAGCGATTGACTTTGTGGGACCAATTGAGCCTCCAGGAAAGAAGATGGGTTCTCGGTACATCATCACCGCGACTGTGTACTTAACCTGATGGGTGGAGGCACAGCTTGTGAAGGACTATATAAGCCCAACAACAGTCAAATTCATCTTTCAGTACATGCTGAGAAGGTTTGGCTATCCAAAAATTTTAATGAGTGATCACAATACGCATTTTCTTAATGCGACGATCAACATGATAACGGAGGAATTTCAGGTTTATCATCAGAAGAGCACACCATATCATCCGTAGGCTAATGGGATGATGGAAGCTTGATAAAATATTGGAGAGCACACTAACAAAGGTTTGCGATGCTAAAAGAAATGACTAGGATGTGGGCATGCCTATGGTGCTATGGGATTATAGAACAACTTGCAAGAAGTTGACTTGACAAAAGCCATTCAGACTAGTTTATGGTGTAGAAGTTGCGATGTGGTGGAGTACATTGTACGTACTCTATGAATAGCATAATTCATAGGAATAACGGATCGCAGAGCCTTGGAGGAGAGGCTTGCACATCTAACAGAGCTTGAAGAGGATAAATTTCTAGCTGGATTCCATCAACAAGTTCAAAAGGAGCACGAAAAGGCATGGCACGATCGGCACATCAAACTATGCACCTTCAAGGTAAACAATTTAGTTCTATTATATGACAACAAGTTTGATAATTTTATAGGAAACTTTTGGATGCATTGGCTGGGGCCCTATGTAAGCAAGGAGATTACTAATGGTGGAGCAGTTCAATTGGTAAATTTGAATGGAGAGCCATTCTAAGGGAAGGTGAATGGTAGATGATTGAACTCATACATCGACAATCCAGCTAGATGACGACATCATGGAAGCACATCCTTAGCACTCCATGCAGTTGAAAGGAGGCACGAGACTATAAACTACACTGCCCAGGTTGAAGAGATGCACGATTTGGGGACTGCGGGGAACAAAGGAATGTCATAGTGTCAACAGAAATGCGCGAGGAGTTGCACTATCAAAGAAGGGACCATGTAAGGCAGTCGGAAAGTGACCATTATAGTCACTGTTGATGACTTGACAGTGGGAAAATGACTAAATGAAGCAGGGGGGAAGAAATTAAGTCAAAATTTAAGAGAAAGATCTTTGAAAATATGCTGCCAATCTAGCATTTATGACTGAATTTTGGGGGAAACGGTTGGCTTTGAATTTGAAAAAGCCTATAAATTATAGGTGGCTGCCCATCAAAAAACACTTGGCATTTAGGGACTTGAGGTGTTGAGTTCTAAGGCACCTATGAACCATGAGTACTTTGAAGCTTTGATCGTGAGTTCAACATTTGAGGGGTTACCGAAGGAAACATAGGATGTTTTGTCTAGTATCATGTTGGCACCCATAGAAACCATGAGTGCTGGAAAAGCAATGGTAGTTGAGGGAGCTGCCCCAGAGGTAGCAATGGCAGCTGAGGAAGCTACCCTAGAGGTAGAAAGTGTCGAAGTACCTGTAGAGATACCTAAATCATCAAGGTCATCTAGACCATCGGTGTGAGCATTACCCGGAAAACACACACAGAAGGAAAAGTCCAGCGCGCAGGAGAAAGGCAAGGTAGTTGACCTAGAACTTGAAGACGATAGTGAAGAAATCAATATTGGTGGGGACAACATTGACATGGGGGCCAAGGAAATTGACATTAAAGGGTCCTACCCTATTTCTAAACTTCCCAAATACATTCCTTCATGCTGAGGCAAGGCAAAGGTCCCCAAGGACATTAATGAGAGTAAAGTCATGCTGCATACATCGTTGCTGTCAAAGAAGATCACATTTCATGGACCATGCCTAGTGCGCGTCCTCCTCTTAAAGCTAAAGGATTTGGATTTGGATGATACATAGTGCTTTCCCCACATAGAAACTGATCAGTTCATGCATTGTGTCTTCTATCAGGACACTACAGTGACCGCACTGGAGCCAAGGAAATTGATAAAAGAGTTGGACAAGGCAGGACTGCTAAACATGCTATGGGTGTCACATTACAACCGCATGCCCATAACCATGATAGTGATCAAGCGGTTGTTGTGCTTGGTGCACAATGGGTGCCTATGGTTGGAAGAACCAATATCTGTCACTGACATGCTGATCCATAGGATCACTCGATTTCCACATTCAGGATTAAATCTAGCCATGGCATTTGGCAGAAAGACAAGTGAGCATGACCTCACCAAGCAAAAGAAGGACAAATTTAAGCTCATCAAGAAGCCGCGTGGCTACTCCATTTCTAGTATAACTGACCTCACGGTCAAAGTAGCCACCTAGATCCTGGTAGGGACAATTATGGGAAAGTGTCGCATAGATGAAGTGCTGGCACCAGTTGTATCATTAGCGGCTCAGTGTATGAAGGATGTACAATTCAACTAGGTGAGCTACCTCTGTAGCAAGTTCCTCACGAAGTGCAAAGAGGCGTAGGACCATAGCAAAACCTTTCACTATGCATGGCTGCTACTATCCATAGTACTAGTTGCATGGGAGTTACCAGAGGATAGTCAGTTTCGTCAGGTTGCACAGGATTTACTAAAAGCAACGAAGTTCACTTCGCTCTCGGCCACCAAGGATCTTGAAAGGGTCAAGGATAACAAGATTTTTGGAACTTGATGGAGATGAGTATCAACATGGCCATCAACCAAAAACCGTAATTGTCACCTACTGTCTTCGACCAGTTGACAAAGTATGTGGAGTTCAAGGTGGACTTCCACTATGTTTCCATTGGAGCATGGAAGGACCCTGATCAAAAGTGGTATTGTTAGGGTCCAACCCTAACCCCCTTATTTATGTAATAGGATCGAGTCATAGTTATAGTTAAGTAAAGAGTCAATAAAGCCCATATTAATAATTGTAAGTGGTTGACCTGCATTTAATGAAGGGACCACAGTTAATTACAAATGGGCCATGGTATTAGATAGATGGTATTAATAAGAGCCATGGTATTTCCCTATGGTATTGCATGTATGAACCCTATATAAAGGATAGAGACACCCCTTAAGGAGCATCGTGTCTTATTTTGTAATTGAGCTCAGCTCTATTGGAGGTTGCCCCCTCGAAGATTAAAGTGAACATTGCTTTCTGAATAATAAAATACTTTCACTTCTTTCTCATTGTTCTATGTTCTGGGTATATTTCTTCACATATTTTGTATTATGGTATCATCTTGCAGGTTAAGAGTATAACAAGTGGTATGAGAGCGCTTTCCTGGGCCGGTGGGATCTCCAATTTTTAGCAATTTTTTTTTTTGGCTAGAGATGTGTTCCAAGTTCTTTAAACCACGGGATCTATCATTGAGTGCATAAACTTGCAGATTTGTGGAGGCATGCACACAAGAAATACAAGAGGTGGTCATGCTTATTGGACTCCCTTGTAACCCTTGTGGGTACCCCTTTGAGTAGTAGCAGATTAGATAGAAACGCGCACGGACTGTCTTTAAAGTACCCTCTGGGTATATCGAAACCGCGTAGCTCCCTTGAAACCTTGCTATAGATAATCCGTTGGCCATCTTGCTGCTATAGTACATCGAGAATAGCACTCAGGGAGATTATCAGATGTACGATAGGGTAGTTAGGTTGTATGGAAAAGGGGATGGTTGATCCTCCTTGGTTAGTGCCCTGAAAGATTGGGCCGAGTACTACTGTCAGACCCTTATGTATGTTGCAATCTATAGCACTTGACACTTCTGGAGACCATAGTTCCCTTCTATATCTCTAGATCTCACATCATCTTTGCCAGATAAGATCTTGCAAGTGGGGTTTTGTCGTAGAAGCAGCAATCAGTCCGCCGTTCAAATCTATTAGATCATCCATTCAGATCTGCGATTTAGATCTGACTAGTTGTGTGGGCTCCTATACCTGGGAGTGATTTTCGTAGGAATTTGGGCAGCATTGAATTTTTTGGGATTTGGCTACTGCAGTATTCCTAAGCAAGGAGTAAAACTCCGTTCGGAGTAAAAAAAAAAAAAGTCTAAGTAAGTCTGAGACCCCCTGGGATGCTTATTGGAGACTTAACCCATAAGAATTAGGTTGACGAGCTAAGCAAGGTGCTACCATTCAATTCTTAGTGCCAAAAATTTTGGGCTATCCCTAATTTCAAGTGCATCGGATCGGTGCATTGTAAAAACTAGAGATCAAGCTATGGCCAATGAGAGGATTGACAACCTTGAATCAACATTGAAAGATGCACTGTTGCAGCTAAAAAACTTACATGAAACACTCTCAAAGGGAAAGATGGAGGAACATGCAGAGGCATATATTTGCAATGAAAACATTGAGGGCGAGTCTAGCTAGTCTCTTCACCTCTTTGGCACCCACCAAAAATGCCAGCCGCAACCACGCAAGTTGGACATGTATAAATTTGATGGGTCTCACCTAGCCACATGGATAGCACAAATGGAGCAATATTTCACACTAAATCACATCATGGATGATGCGACTCAGCTTAGTGTGGGTAGCATGTACTTGGACAATGAAAGATGGCAATGGTGGAAATGGCATCAACGTTGCTATGAAAGGCCCTTCACTTGGCAGACATTCAAAAAATCTCTTACAAGTCGCTTTGACCATGAATCTAACTTTTTGGGTCATCTCACTAGGCTCCTATAGACAAGAACAATGAACGAATATATTACAACCTTTGAAGCCTTAGCTTTCCGCACAGGAGGTCTACAGGATGAGTTCTACTTGGAATGTTTTTCAGTGGTCTCAAAGAAGCCATACAAGCCCATGTCCAACTACAACACCCTATCCAATCGTTGCATGCTTGTAAGATAGCTCATGAAGTAGAATGTGTGTTAGCAACCCAGTCCAATCACCCAAATTTCATAGCCAAGGGTCGCTCCACCTAGGCTCAAAGCACTACCCAAACACTCAAGGTTCAAAAGGTGTCACTAGCAGAAATGGTGGAAAGAAGAAAGCAAGGATTGTGTTACTACTGTGATGATAAATACTCCCTCGGGCATAAATGCAAGGAGCCCAAATTATTTCAAATTGATGCTACTGATCACAAATCATCGGAGAAAGCCCCACCACTTGAGGAACTAGAGGAGGAATGATCTGATAATCACTCGTGAGCGACCTTAGTTAATTAATTAATAAATGAAGGTATTACAGACTCATTTGTTGGTGTGTGTCTATGTTATTTTAGGAAACAGATTGATCAAATTTCAAAATACAAGACACTGGAAGAATGGAAAACAGCAAGAGAAACACAGTAAGAAAATGCAAGAACAAAACATATTTAATAAGGAGTTCACCTTATCCTCCAGGGCTACATCTCTGTTCTAGCTTTCAGTGGTGGCCTTCTTTTATTGTATCTTTAAAGCTGAGATTTACAATCAGGAGCTCAATTTGAGTATCTTGAAACAGATAATGTTTGGTAGGGTGGTTCTTGGATCCCCCAAGCCACTAGAGTACATAGACTCTTTTTCTTACCAGAACTTGACCTCTCTGGTCTTTAATGGGAGAAGCCTAATGTGGTGCTCAATTCCCAACAGATCCTCTTAGGGATTGCTTGAACCTCTCAAGATTTCTATCTGTTCGATGTTGCCTTAGGTCAACTCCGCTCTCTGTCTTCTGCTTTTTGATTCACTGTCTCTTCTCTTCTCTCCCTTTCTTCGTTCTCTTCTTCTCTCTTCTTCTTCGTGTTTTGTTCTCTATCTATTCATGGCTTAAAGCTGATCTATCTCATGATTGTTTGATTCCTCTCCCCCCCCTTCGGTTTTCCTGCTACTGTTCGTTTGTAGTTCCCTACCTTTACGTCATCGCCATCGCCCATAGGGAAGTGGCCACTTTTCCTCTCACAAACTGTGCTAGATCTTCCTCGATAGTTCGGTAATTCAGTTACACTATGGAATGACTCATCCACCAACTCAATAGTCAAATCAGAATTCAAAATTCTTTATGTTGTGGCTTAATTCCCCTGTCAAATCTGGTTCCTCCATCAGGCGCAATCTCCACTGTTAGATCTGGAGCCCCCAGATCCTACGATATTCACTCATTTCACGTGGTTGACTTGCTTGATCGTTAGCGTGTGATGAGCAGCATTTTTCTCTCTCATCCAACGAACACGCGTTGTGCAATGAATGGAATCACTCAGTTTCAGCCAAATCCGCTTACCGCCCCAGGGTGCCCCAGATATACCACTGGTTTTGGAGCACAGGTTCCGCCTTTTGCCTTAGCGCTTTCCCCATGGTTTCCCGACTTCCCATGCGACTGCGCACTCGGGGCCATTCCTTCCCGAGGGGGTTTTTCCCAGTGATGTGTAAATACAAATGGCTTCCATTTCCCGATCCGGGATTCCTAAGTGCTAGTTTTTCTTCCTGTGCGAACTCCATGGGCCTTTGTTAGTGTACTTTGACCAAGGTCCTCGTTGTTCCTTGTTGACTGCAATCTACCACTATCCAGAGGTCTTCTTGATCACTTTGTGTTCATAAATTTGAATTATGTCCTACCTTAATATGGTGATGGCACTTTGATAATCTTCATGGATCCAATTCAGATCACGGCCTTCCCACTGAAAAAGCTTTTGGACCACCAAAAGTTGATTTTCAAGCATCGATTAAGTGAGGTTACAATTGTCTCACTTGTCCAATCTCTATCTACTTTGCACTGCTCGGCTTTGAACCCTTGAGACCTACTCTGAGGTACTCAACATCTCCTTTGCGCGTCGTCCTCACCTTCCTATCTAGAACTGTGTCTTCCTACAATTCATTAAGATATTTAGATAGCAGGTCATCAATAGAAGGCAATTGACTCTACTCTTCGGGATCTTCAGTTAGAGATGGTTCAAACAATCTCAAGCAATCTGCATTTACGACTGAGTAGATGTGCATGTAAGCTGGTAGATCTAGGCGAAAAGCATTTTCACCAATCTTCTCAAGTATCTTAAAGGGTCCATACCTGATAGGCTTTAGATTTTTACCTTCACCTTGCATCCTTTCCTTGCGGATATACAGCTAGACTTGGTCACCAACTTGGAAACTATGCTCCATCTGATGTTTGTCATGCTTTGCCTTGTATTTGGCTTGGCTCTTTTCCAGCTATTCCTGTACTGCCTGGATGATCTCTTGGATTTGTTCAATGAACCTAGTTTCCCTATCCACATCACTGTGTCCATCAACTGTGGTATCTTTATCAAAGACAAAATCCAATCGAGACCACGGTGTGAAACCAAAATAGGTCTCAAAAGGAGATCTCTGTGTAGAAGAATGTTTTGCTCTGTTGTAAGCATGTTGCACATAACACAAATGTTCATCCCAAAGCTTAGGATGTTTGCTCCAATATCCTCTAAGCAACTAGATCACTGTCCTATTGACTACTTCTGTCTGGCCATCAATTTGTGGATGAAAAGTTGTGCTTTTCTTCAGTTTGGTGTCCATCAGTTCCCACAGACTTGACAAAACCTTTCCCACAAATCAGGTGTCTCGATTAGATACAATGGAAGTGGGTAATCCAAAATGAACCCATATATGTTCAAAAAATAGTTTTGCAGTTTGTTCAGCTGTAATCTGTTTATTACAAGCAATTAAAATACACATTTTTCTAAACCTATCCACAACAACATATAGATAATCACGACCTTTCTTAAATTTAGGCAGTCCTCCAACAAAATCCATGGAAAGAATTTCCCAAGGGTGAGAAGGAACTGGTAATGGAGTGTACAAGCCTAGTTTTCTATTGTTGGGCTTGCTTTTAGAACACATAGTACACCCTCTTACATATCTAGAAACTGTCTCATTCATTTTTGGCCAATAGAAGAATCCTTGCAGTTGTGCAACTGTTTTATTTACTGCAAAGTGACCCGATATCAGAGAAGTGTGTGCTTCTCTAATTATGTTTACTCTCTCAGTTTGTGGAATGCATAACTTCCCACAATGGTATAAAACTCGGTCCTTTATATGATAATCGAATTCTTCTACTCGTTTGCCTTGACTTAAAGTTGCATATACATCCTTAAAGTCTATATCTTGATCATATTGTTCAATGTAGCTGTCATGTAGCACAAAATTATGCTTAAGTATAGTAGATGCATTTATAATGGGTATAGATAACATGTTTGCACCATTATTGTGTACGCCCTTTTTATATATGATGACTAAATGAAACTATTGTAGGAAACCCATCCATCTATAGTACCTTGATTGCTGCAACTTAGTTTGGGAGTGTAGATATTGAAGTGGTTGATGATCAGTATGTATTACTATCTCTTTGCC
>APFE031434657.1:0-43515 GCA_000404065.3 Pinus taeda
AAATCCTTCTTCATCGATGCAATGAAATTTTCATTTTTCCCTGTTATCAGAAGTTCATCTACATACACCACGAGATATAGCATTATTTTTCCAACTTTATTTACAAAAAAACTTGCATCATCAAGCTCATAGTGTGTGAAATTGAGTTTCATAAGATGCTCAGTAAATTTCGCATAAGAGGCTCGCGATGCTTGTTTAAGGTCAAACAAGGATTTGACAAGCTTGCATACTTTGTGATCTTGACCCTTCACAACAAATCCTTTTGGTTGAGACATAAAATTATTATATTTCATATCTCCATTCAAGAAATATGTTTTTACATCCATTTGATGGACTTTCCAGCCATTTTGATCTTCCAAGGAAAATATAGTATGGATGGAAGTCCATTTTGTTGTGGGGGAAAAAGTATCCTCATAATTGATCCCTTCCTTTTGAGCAATTTTTTTTTCCACGAGCCTAAATTAATGCTTGTCAAGTGAGAGATATGATGTAACATCATCCTCCCACATCTACCCAAGTACTCGAACAACAAAGCTAAACATGCAACGAGAGGCTACTATGATTGGATTCAACCTCCTATATGACCTTAAGGAAATGGAATCAACGAAAACATAACATATAGACCTTCCACTTTAGCTACAGGACCCCTGTGAACCATACCAACACTTCAGGTAGTCTACCCCTCGGTCCCACTAATTTTTTTGATCACTTTCCCTCTCGACGCTCTCATAGGCCTACAAACCAACATCCAAGGAATCATTTGTCCAATTTTATGTCAGCATCCCTGGGATTTGAACCTCTTTTTCCAGCCCAGAGCCTAGGTCACTGCCCAGAATGAAATGATATCTTAAGAGTAGTAAAATAACAGTGAAACAATGATGATAAAGCAAATACTTCAACAAGTCCTTCACTAGACCCCTACTAGCCACGATAAGAATTTCGTCAAACATATCACCAACATGTAATCTATAGGTGTAAACAACAGAATTAAGCATAAGTATCTCATACTTATCTCAGAATCACTCAAAACCATTGTTCCTTCATGTCATTTTTTACATTATCATCTATTAGGTCATAGATACATTGTCCATTCATTTACAAGTAAAAACATACTAAGAGCCATACATAGTTGTTGAAAAAAAACATAGATATAACCAACATAGTAACAACAAAAATACCATAAATATATCAGCCATAAAATTGACATATAAACCAGTACATTTACACATGAAAACCAAGTGAAACAATTTCTCATTAATTATTGCAAAAACTAGCTAAAGATGGGACTACCACATTCCGCCCAGCTATAGATTAGCTAAGCCAAGTCTCCCTTCAGCCAATCACCCTCGTGCCATATTCCAAGCATGGATGACTTTGTGTGATGTTTCCATTGATATCACTTCCTTAAGGTCAAATAGGAGGTCAAATTCAATCATAGTAGCCTCTCCTCTCATTTTTACCCTGGTTGGCTAGTTACTTGGGTAGATGTGAGAGGAGGGTGTTACAAAGTGGTATCAGAGCATGGTTCACCCCTCGGACTAGATGGGAAGTGTGTGTTGGTCATGCACGCATATCAATTATGTGTGTGTCCCTTACACTTGCATTCCATGTGCTTGTTACATTTGATTGATGGTTGATTATGGTTGTAGTAATGTTGCCACCAAGAATTTGATGTTCATTGTGTGAAATGCGTTTGTCATGAGTATGTGATTTGTTAAATATTGTTACATGTTGCTTACTAGTTGATTTTATGTCACATACTTACATCCTTGTATGTTAGGTTACATTCTTGAATATTTTGATTACATGTATCAATCATGTAGGTTGATTACAAGAATTGATCGTTAATGCTTGAATACATGCATTTATGTGTATGTGTAGTTAGTTAGGCATTTCTTATACATATTGTTGGTTTCATCTAGCAATGTGTACAATGGAGTAATGTTTGTTGTCATGCGTGAGGTCACAACAATCATTTTTAATAAGGCCTTGCATTGAAGACTGGACCCTAACTAGAGTGATGTTTACGTGTTGATACATTTATTTGTGTATGCCTATGTTCAGTTATGATTATGTTATACATGCATCACGTTGATTTGATGATCTTGTAGACAAGGTATACTCCCCGAGCTATACTAAGGTATGTTGATTTATTGTGATTTGGTTTATTTGACAGATTATTCATTGCAGGAAAAATATCAAATGGCTACCAAGGTGGTAGACTACATAGATTCTCCCTATGCATCAGATGAGTAGTGTGGTGCAGGGCACACTTATGATTTGGCAGATACATTGAGGAACTTGAAGTAAGAGATAAGGAGTTGTAAGATAGATAATGATTGGACCATATAGGTACAAGAGTTTGTCATACTTGCAACATCAAGCACCGCTTTGGATCATCCATGGACAGGAGGAAAAAACTAATGGGGCATATGGTAGTAGGTCTCCTGGTAGACACAGGTCAGATAAATCTGATAAAATGAGAGATGGTAGGTTGTTGGACACTACGGATAGGAGGGGCGATGAGTAGAGGTATTATTCTAGTTCTAGTACTGTTAGACATCATTATCGTCATCGTTGTCATCCTTACAGGAGGAGTGATAGGGGATAATTGCCAGATGAATTTAAGAGATAAAACCACCTACTTTTAATAGATATGTGAAAAAGCTGGAAGATGAAGAGGCTTGGATACTTGGGATGAAAAAATTATTTGAGTTGCATGAGTACACAGATAACATGAAGGCCATAATAACTATATTCAGCTTGAACAATAAAGTGGATATCTAGTCAGAAGATGTTAAGCAAGTAAGAGACATCAAGACAGATGACCTGAGTTGGCAGGAATTTAAAAGGATTTTTAGGAAGAAGTACTTGTTGGAGAGGTACTATGACAATAAGGCTAAAGGATTGTATGACCTAAAGATTGGATCAATGATAGAGGAAGAGTACACTACCAAGTTTCTCGAGCTATTGAGGTATGTACCGTATCTTACTGATGAGAAGGATAAGGTTCAATGATTTTCCAATGGTTTTCCATTAGCATTTAGAGATCGGATTCAGTATGATGAGTCTCGGTCACTTGAGGAATTTATTGGGAAATTGAAGCATTTATAGGAACAATTAAAGCGTAAGAATGAATCTCAGCGAGGATGGAAGGGAAAAGACAAAGGTAAAGGTAAGTGGGAACCTAAGAGGAAAAGGCATCAACATGTACATGAAAAGAGAATGTGGGACAAAAAAATAAGTTTAATGCTGCTAGACAGTGGCATGAGTCACAATAGTAACATAGAAGTCACATAGGAGGTCAAATCCAATCATAGTAGCCTCTCGTCTCATGTTGACCCCAGTTGGCTAGTTTCATGGGTAGATGTGGGAGGAGGGTGCTACATCCATGTACTTAATTATAGGTTTTCCAAGTATATCTAAGTGACATGATTCCATCATGTTTGTGGTGGAAAGGTTGACAAAAGTGGCACACTTCATTCCAGTGCAATATACTAATTTGTCTAGTGAGGTAGCACAAGTCTTCATCAGAGATATAGTGAGATTTCATAGTGTTTAAAATAATATTGTTTTGAAGAAAGATGCCAATTTCACTTCCAAGTTCTAGAAAGAGTTACTTTTAGGGTTGGTATAGATTTGGCTTTCGGCACAACTTATCATCCGCATAGAGATGGAAAAACAAAGAGGATCCACATGATGTTGGAGGATATATTGACGATGTATGTGATGCATCAGTAGCGAAAGTGGGAAGAGTATCTTTTAGTGGTTGAGTTTTCTTACAACAATGGGTATCAGGAATCATTGGGATGAGTCTGTTTGAGGCACTTTATGGACAGAGTTTTAATACTCCCATCATCTGGAATGATCTAGCGAATATATTGTTGATGGGATCATAAGTGTTGGTAGACTTGCAACATGAAATTCAAGTTATAAAGAAGAATCTAAAGGTAGAATAGGACATACAAAAGAGTTATGCAGATCAACACAGGGCATTTAAGGAGTTTCAGGGTGGGGAACATGTGTATTTGTGCATCAATCCCAAGAAGATCTCCTTGAGGATTAGGCCATCTGAGAATCTAGCAGCTCAGTATTGTAGGCCTTTTGAGATCCTTAAGAGGATTGGACCGGTGGCCTATCGACTTGCAATACCTCCGACAATGAAAGTCCAAGATGTTTTCCATATTTCATTGCTTAAAATATATGTAAAGGATGTTGAGCATGTTATTGATATGGCCTTGCATTGATGACCGGACCCTACCTAGAGTGATGTTTATGTGTTGATACATTTATTTGTGTATGCTTATATGCAGTTATGATTATGTTATATGTGTATCACGTTGATTTGGTGATCTTGTAGACAAGGTATACTCCCCGAGCTATACTAAGGTATGTTGATTTATTGTGATTTGGTTTATCTGACATATTATTCATTGCAGGAAAATTATCAAATGGCTACCAAGGTGGTAGACTACATAGAATCTCCCTATGCATCATATGAGTAGTGTGGTGCAGGGCACACTTATGATTTGGCAGATACATTGAGGAGCTTGAAGTAAGAGATAAGGAGTTTTAAGATAGATAATGATTGGACCATATAGGTACAAGAGTTTGTCATACTTGCAACATCAAGAGTTGCTTTGGATCAACCATGGACAGGAGGAAAAAACTAATGTGGCATATGGTAGTAGGTCTCTTGATAGACACAGGTTAAATAAATCTGATAAAATGAGAGATGGCACGTTGTTGGACACTTCGGATAGGAGGGGCGATGAGTACAGGTATTATTCTAGTTCTAGTACTGTTAGACATCATGATCGTCATCATTATCATCCTTACAAGAGGAGTAATAGGGGAGACTTGCCAGATGAATTTAATAAAGAAAACCACCTACTTTTAACGGAGATGTGAAAGAGATGGAAGATGAAGAGGCTTGGATACTTGGGATGAAAAAATTATTTGAGTTGCATGAGTACACAGATAACATGAAGGCCATAATAACTATATTCAGCTTGAACAGTAAAGTGGATATCTAGTCAGAAGATGTCAAGCAAGTAAGAGACATCAAGACGGATGACCTGAGTTGGTGGGAGTTCAAAAGGATTTTTAGGAAGAAGTACTTGTTAGAGAGGTACTATGACAATAAGGCTAAAGGATTATATGACCTAAATATTGGATCAATGATAGATGAAGAGTACACAACCAATTTTCTAGAGCTATTGAGGTATGTACCGTATCTTACTGATGAGAAGGATAAGGTTCAATGGTTTTCCAATGGTTTTCCATTAGCATTTAGAGATCGGATTCAGTATGATGTGTCTCGGTCACTTGAGGAATTTATTGGGAAATTGAAGCATTTATAGGAACAATTAAAGAGTAAGAATGAATCTCAGCAAGGATGGAAGGGAAAACATAAAGGTAAAGGTAAATGGGAACCTAAGAGGAAAATGCCTCAGCATGTAGATGAAAAGTGAATGTGGCACCACAAAATAAGTTTAATGCTTCTAGACAGTGACATGAGTCACAATAGTAACATAGAAGTCACATAGGAGGTCAAATTTAATCATAGTATCCTGTCGTCTCATGTTGACCACTGTTGGCTAGTTACATGGGTAGACGTAGGAGGAGGGTGCTACATCCATGTATTTTATTATAGGTTTTCCAAGTATATCTAAACGACATGATTCCATCATGTTTATGGTGGAAAGGTTGACAAAAGTAGCACACTTCATTCCAGTGGAATCTACTAATTCATCTAGTAAGGTAGCACAAGTCTTCATCAGAGATATAGTGAGATTTCATAGTGTTTAAAAGAATATTGTTTTGAAGAAAGATGCCAATTTCACTTCCAAGTTCTAGAAAGAGTTATTTTCAGGGTTGGGTACAGATTTGGCCTTCGGCACAACTTATCATCCGCATACGGATGGACAAAAAAAGAGGCTCCACATGATGTTGGAGGATATGTTGACGATGTATGTGATGCATCAGTAGTGGAAGTGGGAAGATTATCTTCTACTGGTTGAGTTTTCTTACAACAATGGGTATCACAAGTCACTGGGATGAATCTGTTTAAGGCACTTTATGGACATAGTTTTAATACTCCCATCAGCTGGAGTGATCTAGCGAATAGGTTATTGATGGGACTAGAAGTGTTGGTAGACTTCGAACATGAAATTCAAGTTATAAAGAAGAATCTAAAGGTAGAATAGGACATACAAAAGAGTTATGCAGATCAACACAGGGCATTTAAGGAGTTTCATGTTGGGGAACATGTGTATTTGTGCATCAATCCCAAGAAGATCTCCTTAAGGATTGGGCCATCTGTGAATCTAACACCTCAGTATTGTAGTCCTTTTGAGATCCTTGAGAGGATTGGATCGGTGGCCTATCGACTTGCAATACCTCCGAAAATGAAAGTCCAAGATGTTTTCCATATTTCATTGCTTAAAATATATGTAAAGGATGTTGAGCATGTTATTGATTGGTCTATATTGCATGTGCATCCAAAAGGAGAATTCTAGCTGGAACTTTAGTGAATTTTGTGGAGAAATATGCTAATGCTCTAGAACTAAGAAATCGAGCAGGTTAAAGTGCAGTGGAAGCACTTTAGACACGATGAACCTACATGGGAGATGGTTGATCAGATGGAAGCAATGTATCCTTCCTTATTTTACGGTTGAGGTAAAGCAGTTTTGGCATATGTATATATGTATATGGATGTAAATATTGCCATGAGATATATTATAAAGCTCCAATAAGTGGTATGGTTGTCTTGTCGTTATGTTTGTCTTCATGGTATTTCTTTTCAGCAGTTTGTTCATTGTAAATACTACATTGAGCTAAGTTATAATGTTCCATGGGCAGTATGTTTTGTTTTTCAGCTGTTTTGTTGGTTGTAGGTGTCATTGAACACCGAGGATGGTATTCCCCTAAGGGGAAGGGGTTTGTAATAGCCCTAGGTTAAAAATCCATGTAATAAAGTTAATAAAGGAAAAATAATACCAAGGTCATGAGACACGTATTCCAAGCTAAATGCAGGGAAAAAAATCCTATTGGGTGTTCATTTGGTTTATTATGGCTGAAGGGAAATTGGTAAAGGCAATTACGAAGGCTTCGGAAAGGAAATGGGAAAGGCTTTGGAAAGGAAAACTGGAAATAATTGGCCTTTTAATTATGAAAATAATGAAAAAATGGAGAATAGGAAGGTGAAAGGCCACATGTTGCATGTGAGGAGAAAAATGAACGAAAAATAATGGAAGTTGAAGAAAATAAAGGCCTTGTCCCCTTACTGTTTATCATTTTTTAGAGTTTCATCAAGTTCTGGGCATAGGTCGATCCTAGCCATAAAAAAGTGGCTTAGATCTCGGGGTCACTGGCATAGAATAGAGTGGAAAAGTCTACAGTTATTGGAATGCAGTCTAGGTTAGCTCAGGGCTTGGGCACCTAGACTAGTTTGTGGGTCTTGTGGCTCTTGAGGAACGTCAATTTCATTTTGGTTCGTCAGTTCCACTTCCTTAAGGTGATATAGGAGGTTGAATCATATCATAGTACCCTGTTGGACCAATAAGCTTGGGTAAGTGTGGTAGGAGGGTGTTACATTGCGAGTGATTGACTTGACTTTTGTGATCCTATATGTAAACTCTAGTTTTTGAAGTTAATATAATTCACCCCATAAACTAAAAACTCATTAAATTGACCATGAATCATCATAGTTGTATAAATTACCTTTTAAGTTGTCATTTTGCCATTTTAATTAGGGTTAAGTGGTCATTCTACCGTTTTTTAGTGGAGAATGGATCATCTATTATGTTTCTTTAGATCATCGAGTAGCTTCAAACCAATTACAAGGGAAAACTATTGAAACATAAACACAATTCTCATCCTTGAGACCAATTACAAAACATTCATGGGAAAAGGTGTCTAACATGCCTTTTGTGAAAAAAGCTAATTACTTGAAAGCAGTGATGTTGTCTTTAGTTTTACTTGATTTTTTAAGCTTGGTCAAATGGCCCCAATGATGACTGTCAATGTCAAAGCATTCATAAAGATTAGAAATTCAATTCCAAGAAGTACATCCATGGTGGGAATTCTTGTTCCATTGCCACTATTACCCACACTCTGGATCTAAATATAGGACACCCATGCAAATGCAAGGCCATCAAATGTATTCAAATCTACTTTAGGAAGGCGTGGATATCAAGAAAATGAGTAAAAATGGGATGATGAAACACCTTCATGGTGTAGTGTTTTCTCATGGGAATTGGGGCCCTTGGGTTTATCAACTAAGTAAATCTTAGAATTAAGGGTAACTAATGAGGAAGTGATGTCAATTTTTTTGTTTTGGGCTTCAATAGTGACAAGTTAGTTTTGGAAATTTGTATAATATTCTTCTTGGAAAGCAATGTGGTCTTCTTTAGATGTCAATGGGAATAAGTGATGGGAGAAGTAAATCGATGAATGAAGATTAGGAATGATTGGGTCCACACAAAAAGGCTTATTGGAGAGTTTTATGAATGTGATTAATTCATCATTCAATAATACAACTAGGGTAGGTAAAATTGCAATCATCATGAAACATGCATGATGGTGGGTCGACTTATACTCTTTTGTTATACTCCTACGATGTTATTGACTAGGTTGAATAATATTGAGCTAACAAAATGCTAAAAATTTTAATATTAACAAATGTGTAGAAATTTCACATCTTTGTTGTAAGAATTAAGGTTTCCAACATTGGAGCATTAAGTATTAGGGCTTAAAGGGCCCTACAGACATAGTTTTTCCTTATATTATAGCTCTTTAATATACTACTAAGTTTGAAGAGTAGTACTCAAACCAATATCTTGAAGCTTCAACCAAGGAGGATTAACCATACCCTTAGATGCACTACCCAATTACCATGGAACACAAGAGTATTTTTCTAAATGTTTTTATCAATGCCACAATAACAATCAAGAATTCCTGCGGTTAATCTAACATTGGTTTCAAGATACCTACATGGCTTCTCATATACCCTAAGCTATGTGGAAGTGATATTACTTAAACGTGTACAAACATGTCTACCCATAAAAACCAAACAAAATGTTAATTAATGCCTCAAAATGTTCTCTAAAGGTTTCATGTCCGAATTTTCCAAACTAAGTCCCATCGATAAAGGCAATCCTGTGAGCTAATTCCTGCACTTTTTCCACCATGAAAATATCGATATGGATGAAAAACAACATAATTATCCAATTCGATTACCTAATTGATTACTTGCTAAGATAATTAGAAGTAATTGAAAAGGCAATCATCTTTTGTGACATTGTCAAGGATTTATCAAGAGTACAATTAGTTTTATATCAATTTTTGTGTGAATTTATTCACTAATTTTCAATAAAAACCATCAAATTGTAGAACATTCACAAGAAGTAAAGGAACAAAGTCAACCACATAGCTACTTGATGCTAACATTAAGCTCTCTTGCTAACAAAAATCCCAAATCTTCTACTTCCACTATACAGTGTCAATCTAAAGAACAATATAACCATGAAAACAACAACTTTCTCAAATCTCCAAAGGCACCCTCAAAAGAAGAAGATAATCCTTTAAAAAGGAAGGCACATCAAAATATCAAATAATAATAACTCTTCCCCTTAAAAAAAACAACATTGACGCTAAAATGAAAAATATTTATCATTCATCAATATCCACCTTTCATGGTCTATCTAAACAAAATCCAGTTAGCTTCCTTTTTTACTTCAATATCCTACATTACTTTCAAAAGATATGGATACAGATACACCAAGTGGAACTACCTCACCATCATCAATAGAATTAGGTTTTACCACAATCCTCACCGGATCACTAGGCCATAAACAATCATGGATGCCACCGGATTTCTTCACCTATCCCATGAGGAATTTTCTTATCTGCTAGTCTCTAGGCTTTATCGAAATCTACATTTTGATCTAGGGATCGCTAGGCCATAATCGATACACCACCCTTCAGGCTTTACCGTATATCCCACCATTCACTAGCAAGGATTCCTAGGCTTGATCAAGAGTAACTACCTATAGTATTTACCATATATCTCATGATTCACTAGTCGATGATTCCTAGGACCACCGAGGCACACAATACCCAACTTTATCGCAACCCATAGTCTGGTTTATGGGTCACTAGGTGAGTGGATTTACCACAATCCACAGTCCAGTTCGAGGATCACTAGGACATGTGTTTTTAAATTCAGAGATCCACTTCACTCATCTTCAAATCCATTCAATAATCCAGCTCAACCTAAACACAAGAACCCCATCACACCATGGTTATCTAGAAATGGCAAGGCAAGGATGGAGAACACTCTCACACTTAGAAAAACCCATGCCCAAAATAACAAGAGAACTAAGAACACACATGGATAACCATACATTCCGAATATAGCAAGCAAATCACACATTTTTTTGGCTTGAGGGGGCTTAAAGCCAAGTTGAAAGTTAGCTATGCTAACCAACAAAACCCTACACTATCGGCCCTTTCGGCAACAACATGCTTAGCACAGACTACAGTCTCACTCGAGGAAGTATTGGGGGATGCTAGAACTATTTTTATACATCCAGAAGTCTATGTGATGTAGTAGCGAGGCATTCATTTAATCTAGGGCCTGATGTGACATTCATAAACGGTTATCTTCAAAATCTCATACTTAAAGTGATTTCTACTTAAATAGATCTATGAGCTTTATCTATTTATTCTAGCATACAATAATTATCATACAAAATTAGATCTGGATCTCTGTGATGCAATTAAAATAATATTACAAAGAATCAAATCATAACTGAGCATAAATACAAAAACATATAACTATGAAAAAAACACACATAATTGCTTCAAATATGCTTTCTTACTTTAGATCTTCAATGAATACACTTCTTTTGACCTTGCGCACATAGTGGCAGGGGCTCACACACTCATTTGGGGACTTACAAAAGTCTCTATGCACTCAGCTGTAGGAGCCTTCCCCTTCGCTGGAACACAAAATTACAGACAAAATAGACTCAAGTTCTCATTCATCAACTAACTTTATAATGACTCCTAGATGACTTCCTTTTATAGATTTTCCATTACATTACCATGGCCTGCGAACCATGGGTGAAGCTCATTTCTTAATCAAAAAAACACATACCTTTACAAATTAAGGGGCTTTGGTCTTCCTAAAATCCCCTTTGACTCTTAAGATTTTGGATGCTCCTCTTCTCAAAATGCAGAGACTTTACAATATTACATCAAAATTGAGACAAACTTAGACCTGGGGGACCCCATCCCAATAGTCCCCCAACATAAAGAAGTTACTTTTCCTAAGTCACTCTGACAATATGTCCTCGGTATGTGCTTTAAGGTTGTTGAACTCTATCTTCAATGCTTGAAGCTTTGTTGTGCACTATGTGGCATCCTGTCGAACCTCCTCAACCAATTTCTCAGTAGTTGGTCCCTAGACTACTAAGCCAATGGTCCTCTACGTTTGTTGCATACCTTTCTATTTTCTCTAGCAATGTAAACTTTGAAACGAGAACTATAAACTCAAAATGGGAACTCTAGCCAAAAAAACCCCGAAAAAAACATCAAAAACTGTGCTAAAAATGAAAAGTGTGTATACTGGAATGATGGATTTTTTTTTAGGGTCAATTTTGAACATGTTTTAAAAATGGTAGTGAAAATTAAATGTTCGTGCAAAAAACACCTTGAAAACGAAAAAGTGGTGATACTGGAACAATGATTTTTTTTAGGGTCAATTTTCAACATTTTAAACAAATGTTAGTAAAACCGAATTTTTATGTGCCAAAAAAAGTTGTTTATGAGGAAAAAAACACACCAATGTTTTTGGTAGAATAACATTTTTCTTTCCTAAGTATAAATTCAACATGTTTTCAACCATAACATGCTAGATACAAAAGAAATTGGAATTTTTTCAAACATTAAATTAAAAAACCATGACGTTATGAACAAATTACATGACTAAATGAATTCAAATGTCATTATTTGTATATTGAATGAAACATACATTATATCTCTAATTTAATGTTGCATTGTAGATATTCTAAACAATAAAAATTATCATAATTAAGACATATAATCCAACAACATAAAAATGACTCATAACTTCTCATTTAACACCATATGGAAATCAAAAAATTTATTTCAAGATACGATGCAAACATCAATTATATAAATTGTCTTAAACAATTATTCAAAATCACTCATATTTTCTTGCACACCATAAGAATTCACATCTTCAAATGAGTGACTGGATGTTGACGAACATGTTCCATATTCTTCTCTTTCATCAACTAGTGCCCACCATTTCAGGGTTATTTTCAGGGTTGGGTACAGATTTGGCCTTCGGCACAACTTATCATCCGCATACAGATGGACAAACAAAGAGGCTCCACATGATGTTGGACGATATGTTGACAATGTATGTAATGCATCAGTACGGAAGTGGGAAGAGTATCTTCTACTGGTTGAGTTTTCTTACAACAATGGGTATCAGGTGTCACTGGGATGAGTCTGTTTGAGGCACTTTATGGACAGAGTTTTAATACTCCCATCAACTAGAGTGATCTAGCGAATAGGTTATTGATGGGACCAGAAGTGTTGGTAGACTTGGAACATGAAATTCAAGTTATAAAGAAGAATCTAAACGTAGAATAGGACATACAAAAGAGTTATGCAGATCAACACAGGGCATTTAAGGAGTTTCGGGTTGGGAAACATGTCTATTTGTGCATCAATCCCAAAAAGATCTCCTTGAGGATAGGGCCATCTGCGAATCTAGCACCTCAGTATTGTAGGCCTTTTGAGATCCTTGAGAGGATTGGACCGGTGGCCTATCGACTTGCAATACCTCCGACAATGAAAGTCCAAGATGTTTTCCATATTTCATTGCTTAAAATATATGTAAAGGACGTTGAGCATGTTATTGATTGGTCTACATTGCAGGTGGATCCAAAAGGAGAATTCTAGCTGGAACCTTAGTGAATTTTGCGGAGAAATATGCTCATGCTCTGGAACTAAGAAACCGAGCAGGTTAAAGTGCAGCGGAAGCACTTTGGACCCGATGAACCTACATGGGAGATGGTTGATCAGATACAAACAATGTATCCTTCCTTATTTTACGGTTGAGGTAAAGCATTTTTTGCATATGTATATATGTATATGGATGTAAATATTGCCATGAGATATATTATAAAGCTCCAATAAGTGGTGTGGTTGCCTTGTCGTTATGTTTGTCTTCATGGTATTTCTTTTCAGCAGGTTGTTCATTGTAAATAATACATTGAGCTAAGTTATAATGTTCCATGGGCAGTACGTTTTGTTTTTCAGCTGTTTTGTTGGTTGTAGGTGCCATTGAATACCGAGGATGGTGTTCCCCTAAGGGGAAGGGGTTTGTAATAGCCCTAGGTTAAAAATCCATGTAATAAAGTTAATAAAGGCAAAATAATACCAAGGTCATGAGACATTTATTCCAAGCTAAATGCTAGGAAAAACATCCTATTGGGTGTTCATTTGGTTTATTATGGCTAAAGGGAAATTGGCAAAGGCAATTACGAAGGCTTCAGAAAGGAAATGGGAAAGGCTTTGAAAAGTAAAACTGGAAATAATTGGCCCTTTAATTATGAAAATAATGAAAAAATGGAGAATAAGAAGGTGAAAGGCCACATGTTGCATGTGAGGAGGAAAATGAACGAAAAATAATGGAAATTGAAGAAAATAAAGGCCTTTTCCCCTTATTGTTTATCATTTTTTAGAGTTTCATCAAGTTCTCGGCATAGGTCGATCCTAGCCATAAAAAAGTGGTTTAGATCTCGGGGTCGCTGGCACAGAATAGAGTGGAAAAGTCTACAGTTACTGGGATGCAGGCTAAGTTAACTCAGGGCTTGGGCACCTAGACTAGTTTGTGGGTCTTGTGGTTCTTGAGGAACGTCAATTTGGTTTTGGTTCGTCAGTTCCACTTCCTTAAGTTGATATAGGAGGTTGAATCATATCATAGTACCCTGGTGGACCGATAAGCTTGGGTAAGTGTGGTAGGAGGGTGTTACATTGTGAGTGATTGACTTGACTTTTGTGATCCTATATGTAAACTCCAGGTTTTGAAGTTAATATAATTCACCCCATAAAATAAAAACTCATTAAATTGACCATGAATCATCATAGTTGTATAAATTACCTTTTAAGTTGTCATTTTGCCATTTTAATTAGGGTTAAGTGGTCATTCTACCATTTTTAGTGGAGAATGGATCATCTATTATGTTTCTTTAGATCATCGAGTAGCTCCAAACCAATTACAAGGGAAAACCATTGAAACATAAACACAATTTTCATCCTTGAGACCACTTATAAAACATTCATGGGAAAATGTGTCTAACATGCCTTTTGTGAAAAAAGTGAATTACTTGAAAGCAGTGATGTAGTCTTTAGTTTTACTTGATTGTTTAAGCTTGGTCAAATGGCCCAAATGGTGACTATCAATGTCAAATCATTCATAATGATCAAAAAATCAAGTCCAAGAAGTACATCCATGGTGGGAATTCTTGTTCCATTTCCAATATTACCCACACTCTAGATCTAAATATAGGACACCCATGCAAATGCAAGGCCATCAAATGTATTCAAATCTACTTTAGGAAGGCGTGGAGGAGGAAATGCAGAGCGAAGGCGAAAAATAAAAAAACTAGGGTTACAATGTTGGTGCAAAGGCAATGATCCATGGAGGGGCACAAAGGAGGGAGCTCCACTCCCTCCTTCAAGCAAGCCATGACCAGCAGGGGAAAAAACCTATGGAAATGATAGAGGAGCTTCAATGAGAAGGAATAAGAATAGTGAAGAGGAACAAAATGGACAAGAATCCAAGGAGAAAATTATTATTAAAGAGAATGAGGAAGAAGACAAGGAATAGGGAAAAAAAAACAAAGCACACCTGGGCCCATGTAAGCCCAAAGTTGTTGTAACTCCTAGAGTCATGTTAATGAGCCTGCTCTGCAGGAGCACGGGGAATATATGCAAACCTATGAAATCATTTGCAAATTCATGGGTTTATGGCCCACTGAAAAAGCCTTACAAATGTGGATAAGATACCACTGGAAACCAAAAGGAAGCATTGACCTACACCTAGGTTCAAAGGGTTTCTTTACCATGGTTTTTGCGAACATCAAAGACAAGGATAGAGATTTTGAAGGTGGGCCCTACTTCTTTGTTGCTACAGGTCTCTATATGCGACCTTGGATCATGAATTTTGTCCCAGAATGTGAGACCTTTACTTTAGTCCCGATTTGGGTAAGGCTCTATTCTCTTCCGCTTGATTATTGGCAAATAGAATCCTTAACAGCCATAGGAAATAAGCTAGGACGGTTTATTAAAGCTTCTGAAGCCACTAGGCGGGGAAAGTATACTTCCTTTGCTCGAATCTGTGTGGAGATGGATCTCTCTAGAGCTCTTCCAAATGAGATAATATTGGAAGTTTATGATGAAGAATGGGTTCAAACCATAGACTACGAACATATTCCATTCAAATTCCGCAAATGTCATGAACATGGACACCTATTCAGGGATTTCCCTCTCACTAAAATAGAGAATAAGCTTAGGGATATTTCTTTGAAAGACTCTAAAAGCTTTCACAAAATGGCAAACAAAGGAAAAGGGAACAAGAAGGGAACAAAGACACAGAAATCTGAAGGACAACAAACCAGCCAAAATAGGTTCCAAGTCTTAGAAGTGGAAGAAGAAGATAACATAGCAGACCAGACGAAGGGGGAAGAATTAATGGAAGAAGGGAAATAAGAGGACAAGGAACAAACACTAGATAAGATTATGCAAACAGAAATGATGGTGAGCGATGCAGAAACAGAAAATGGATCATGAGATGACCCAAAGTGAAATGGAAACAGAGGAGAAAGAACTTCAGGCAATTCTTGAGAAAGAAAATCTTGACTTGGAAGATTTCTTGTTTCAAGGAACTAAACAAGGGATAGACTCTTTACCTCCAGAGGAGTTCAACAAATTCCAGTAACTATATATATGGAAAACCCAAAAAAAAGGATTGGAGAGGTAAAGGATCAAAGAAAATCATAGCAATGAAAGGGTTAAAACGACAAAACCCATACCTGGATTAGCACCCAGAAACCCAAGAAAAAAAAGATGCAGGATAAAGCAGAACGAGTTATTAATGGAATGTTGAAAGCTAATGATAGACTCAGGTAAGATGAAAGACCTAACTAGCTACTCCTTTACCAATCTTTAATAATGAAGTTTACTTCTTGGAATATTAGAGGTCTTGGTAGTAAATGAAAACAAAGAATTATTAGTAACAGAATGAAACAAATAGCTCCAGATGTGATCTTCATCCAGGAAACCAAATGTTCCATTCATAAATTAAAAGAGATTCATAGCAGGTGGCTCAATAGTTATGAGTTTCTGGAAGTCAACGAGGAGAATACAGCAGGAGGTATACTGATCCTTTGGAATCCTAAGAAAATATAAATTTTATATGCTGAGGGATCTCGAGACTATCTTTCTGTGGTCATCCATCTTGTTAGAGATAAGGAAGCCTACCTAATCACCAATGTGTATGGACCCCAAAGACTGGAAGGAAAACTAAAATTTCTTGATTCCCTGGAGAAACTAAGGGACAGACATGCAAGTATGCCATGGATAGTGGGAGGGGATTTTAACATGATTAAATCGCTTTCAGAGAAACAAAGGTGGAACTAGAATTCAAAGTCAAGACTTTTTGAAGTTTTAATCTTTTACAGACATTATGAAGTTAGTGGACATTGCAACTAGTAATGGCATTTTTACTTGGAACGAGGAGGAGAGTCTCAGGTGGCTTTAAAATTGGATAGATTCATGATATCTGAAGACCTTATACTCAATAATAAGGAAATTTCAACAAGAATCCTACCCTTTGGAGGATCTGACCACTGGCTGATTCATCTGGAGGTGCAGAGTATTGGTACGCCAAGGAATACACCTTTTCACTTTGAAAACATTTGGCTTTCTCATCTAGATTTCAACAGTGATATTTCCAAATGGTGGTCAGAAGATTTGAACATTCAGGGCACCAGAATGTTCCTTCTTCAAAAAGACTAAAACACATTAAGCTTAAGCTCAAGGAATGGAACAAGAATGAACATGGCAACATTTTTGTAGATAGAAAAGAAGTAGAGGGTAAAATGCAGGAACTCAACCAAGCCCTTACCACAGATGGATTTGATGAAACCACGAATTTTCGGGTCGCCAAATACCATCAAGAATGGGAGGAATTATGCAAACAAGAGGAAATATTTTGGAGGCAAAAATCTAGGGTTCAATGGCTCAAAGAGGGAGAAAGAAATACTAGCTTCTTCCATAGATCCATAATGGCGAATAGAGTTCACAACAGAGTTTCAGTGATCAAGGATGAGAGAGGCATTCTTCACAACTCTCATGCTATAATAGAAAAAGCTCTGGTCAAGCACTTTCAAGGCATTGCCAAAGAAACTTGTTATGACAGAGAGAAATCCATCATAAACTTCGCAAGACACATTCCTAGGCTGGGGTCCAGTGAGGATAATTTCTACCTCAAAAAGCCAGCAACTAAGGAGGAAGTCAGTGAAGTGCTCAAATAAATGCAAAATGGTAAAGCACTGGGCCCAGACGGTTTCAACATTGATTTCTTCAAGGCATGCTAGAGCATTGTTAAAAAGGATATTCTAAATGTGGTAGAAGATTCCAGGATGAATAAAACTATTTTGAAAGCTCTGAACACTTCTTTCATTGCACTTATCCCCAAGCAGGAGGCTGCTCAAACTCTGGACAAGTTTAGTCCAATAGCTTTATGTAATGTGGTCTACAAGAAAATATCAAAAGTGGTGGCCAATAGACTCAAACCTCTCCTTCCTCCCTGGTTTCTATGGAACAAGCTGGTTATGTGGAAGGAAGGAAAATTCTCAACAATATCATTCAAGCTCACGAGGTCGTTCAGTCACTGACTATCAACCGAAAGGCTAGTATGATCATGCAATTGGATATCGCTAAAGCCTATGATAAACAAAGCCGTAACTATATCAGGAATATACTCATTGATTTTGGGTTTGATCACAACTAGGTAAGATGGATCTTGTCCCTGGTTACCTCCTCAAGTTTCTCTATTTTGGTCAATGGCTCTCCCTTTGGAGCATTTCTTCCCTCTAGAGGCCTCAGATAGGGGCACCCACTCTCTCCCTTTCTCTTCATCCTTATGATGGAAGGACTGGGTCGATCTATCAATCATGCCAAAGAAGTTGGTAAGATCAAAGGTCTCCAACTCTCTGATAGGGGTCAGGCTTGGACGCATCAACAGCTTGTGGATGACACCATGCTGCAAGGAACCCCTATAGTCAAAGAAGCTCATGCATTCAAACAGATTCTAAGAGAATTTGCCAAGGCTTCAGGTATGAAAGTTAATCTCACCAAATCCAAGATCTTTTTCTTCAATACTAATATTGCCATTCAAAAGAACATTGCTAAAATTCTGGGCTTTCAAAGAGATTCTCTTCCCTCAAAATATTTGGGGTTACCTTCAACTACTAAGCCGCTACAAAAAAGCATCTGGGAGCTGATTATCAACAAACTACAAGAAAAAATCAGAAAATGGATGGTTAGATCCTTAAATCTGGCTGGCAGACTAGTGCTCACAAAGGTTGTTGTACAATCAATACCAGTTTTTATGCTTTTTGTTCTCCCAGCTCCTAAAGGCATTTTGCAGCTTATCAGAAACATACCAAGAAACTTTCTTTGGGGAAAGGGGGAAGTAAAGAAAAAATGGGCCTTGGTAGCCTGGGAGAAAATCTGCAAACCCAGAAATCATGGAGGACTAGGATTGGATGATCCTGAAATTTTAAGCAAAGCTCTAGGGGTTAAATTATGGTGGCGTTGGCTAAAAGAACCAAAGGCTCAGTGGGCTACAATTTGGAAAGAAAAATATGCCATTTCATGGCCTAATGAGGATCATATAAGAATGGATGGTAATATCAAGGGATCACACATATAGAACAAGGCTTGGGACAATAGAGGTCTAGTTCAAGAGAATGGCTTTTGGGAAATAAGAGAGGGAAACTTAGCTCTGTTTTTTTTAGGACACATGGCAACAGGAACCCATTCTTTTGAAAGAAGAATTAAAGGAACTTAAGTCAGAGACAGATGCTAAAGGATTAATCAAAGTTAAGGATTTCTGGGATCGGATCAACAATGCAGGAAAGTGGAGAAAATGGAGGAAATTTGCTCTTAGAAATGAAAACTCTTTAAAAGACAAAGCTGAAGTATTAATGCAAGAGTTATATCGAAGGAAAATTCTCGTTTCAGAAGGGAATGATCAGCTAATATGGGGCAACAACAATGAGGGCACCTTTAATCTTAAGGATGCAAAAAAAATTCTCCTTGGTTTGGCCTCCCAAGCTCCGGATAAAGCATGGCAAAGACTTTGGAGACAACAAGGTTGGATGAAAATTAAACTCTTCACATGTTGGTACAACACAGGAAGACTTTGACTTGGGACAATATTAAGAAAAGAGTTGTTCTGGGGCCTTCCAGGTGCCAACTTTGTGAAATGCAAGAGGAAACAATCGAGCATCTTCTCAACAACTGCTCCTTTTCCTCCAAGATGTGGGATTCTTTTGCCTCCATCTTCCAGCAGTCGAACAGAGACCTTGGAAGCCTCATCAACACCCTAAGCAAGTGGAGAAGTGATTTCACGAATAATGAAGTTCTTAGCATTGTCTGGGCTCTAATATTGGGCTTCATCATCTGGAACACTTGGAAAGAAAGGAATAACAGGATATTCAAGGAAAAAAAAACTGCCCCTATTCCTTCATGATCAGATCCTAAAATAGCTACAAGAGACTGTGAGATCCACTGTCCGAAATCTTACTGAGAATCCTCCCTTAGCTTCTGAATGGAGGATTCTCTGCCAGCTTGGATTACAAAGTTTGATTCCCCAAAGCCTGGGGGGGAAGAATCTCTTTAAAAGCTCTGAGCATTATTTTTGGCAACCTCCCCCCAAGCAATTTTTGAAGTTCAACATTGACGGAGCCTCAAAGGCTAACCCGGGTACAGCGAGTCATGGCAGAGTTTTAAGGGATGAAAAAGGAAATATCTTGTTTATTTTCCATGGTTATCTTCGAAAGGCCACCAATAATATGGCAGAAATTCTAGCTATGGAACATTTTTTAGAATTTTTACTTCTTGATAATCGACACAATGTGATTGTTGAAGCAGCTTCAGAGTTAATCATTAACTCAGCCAAGAAGATCAACTAGGTTACTTCATTAAAAATGGTCTCAAAGAATTGGAGGCTCAATCAAATCTTTCAAAGGATCCACAACCACCTTCTAGGCATCTGTACCATAACTTTTAAACATGTTCGAAGGATAGCCAATAAGCTGGTGGATCTCCTGGCCAATCAAGGGGTGAATTGCGCAGAGGAAAAGTTCGCAACAAAATGGAAAGAGCTAACTCAACTGAGTCTTAAGGAGAAATGCCATGATCAAGCCGAGGAAGATTGGTTGATGTTCAGAAGCAGGAACATGGAGGGTAACACTGATAACCCAGAAGCAATATGACTAGAGGAGTGTCCTTTTTTAGTTTCACAGTGAACAGAGAGCTTTGGCGGTTTATTGGTCTGAGAAGCAAACTCATTCAAATCCTCTGTAGCTCCAAAAAGGGTGGCTTTCCTCTAAGGGTTTCAGACAAGCTAGTCAAGGCCTTTTCTCACAATATATCAAGCAAAGCTGGTTTATTGTGTGGACAGGAGCAAGGTGCTCTTGGCGCCCCCGACTTACGTTGTCTTTCAACACTGATAGGTTTTCCGTTTCCTGAGCGATTTTTGCAAGCCCCACGAGTGGGAAGTAGTTTCAACTTTTTTGTAGCGAACACATTCAGCGATTAACACGTGGTAGAGGGACTGTTTGGAAAACCACCGTGATCACAAGTTAAATAGCGGCATGTAGGGTTTTGTGATATTATTTTCCGTCGTTGGATCTGTTGATGAGATCAACGACCGAGATCATTCGGGCTTGTTTATGGGGCCGAGTTGTTTTGGTTGGATAGTCGTTCTTGGTTAGCTACTCTCTCCACCGTCAGTTTATGTTATAGTTTAGTTTTATAGAGTTATGTTACGAACAACTGTTCGGTTAGCTTTTAATTGTGCATCTTGGGTTGTTCTTTTTCCGAGACTGTAGCCCTTTGGTCTTGGATTTTTTTCCGCACCATTGGTTGGCTTAACCATGGTTTGGTGCCCACTCTGTTCGTGGGTATTTGTAATATATGTAAGTTAGTTTTGAATTAATAACATAGAAGGATCATCTCTTGCACTAGCAAAAAAAATATGATATATTGAATACACATAATCGTGAAACATTAATGGTGTGGAGAGCTAATATAGATTGGCAACTTGATCTTTCAAAACGTGTGGTCATTAATTACATAACAAAATATTTTGCAAAGCCTGAAAAAGGATCAGAAGCATTTCATGATATGTTGATGTGTGTTTCCTCTATTCAAAATCCAAATGAACCAACAACATGCACATATAAGAGTGTGTTATGTGAATCCATTGTTGACGAAGAGACATGTCATTTTCTTTTAGAGCTTCCTCTTTCTGAATGTAGTCATTGATTTGTGGTTCTAAATGATGGTTTGAAGGTTTTCAAACAAGTGTGTGTTGATACATATGACAATTACAATGATAATTCTCTTATTGATGCATATACCAAGTGAACTACTCATCCTGAACACCTTCCATTGATAGATGTGGAAAAATCTTGGTCATATGACAAACGTCGACTTGGGAATAAATGGAGAGAATGAAAGAATGCAGCTATTGTACGAGTGTTTCCTCATTATAATTCAATTCCTAATCATGAAGATGACAAGTTTTTAGAATTTTGTTGGTCAAAGTTGATATTATAAAAGACCTTTTGTGATATCCGTAGAGATATAGGTCACAAGTGATGAAATAGTGCATAACTAGGAAAATTTTCGATATAATCCATGGCATATTGATTGTAATCCATTACCTCCAATTCAAACAGTTGAATTTGATGAAGAAGAAGTTCCAAATCCACTGACAAATTCTAGGAAAAATAAGTGGGCGATCGTTTGTGGATTATATAAGAATAAATTTATAAATTATAATGAGATTGAGATCCTTGGACATAAGGATTGTGATGATATGCATAACTGGATCAAAAATTTTGTGGATGAGGAAACTTCTAATTATGTTTCATATCTCAAAATAAAGAGTCAAATACGATTCATAAAAATTCGAATATGATTCATAATAGCATTTGATATTATCCATGACCATTATAGATCAAGGGTTGATCCTTTACTTATGATAATCCAAGGAACTACAAGAAAGTATTATTTGATTAGACCTATTAAAAAGGTCTTTGAGATTGAGGTTGTTCCTTAGAAGAGCCCGCTACTTCTTTTAACTCCTACAGGGGTTACAACTTTTAACATATTTGGAACAACGATTCATTTTTCACTACAAATATATCGTAATAGATGAAAAACACTCATTAAATTGACCATGATTATCATCATAGTTGTATAAAATACCTTTTAAGTTATCATTCTCACATTTTAATTATAGTTAAGCTCTCATCTTACCATTTTTTAGTGGAGAATGGATCACCTGTTGTGCCCCTGATCATTGAGTAACTTCAAACCATGTACAAGGGAAAACCATTGAAACATAAGCACAATTTTCATCCTCGAGACCACTTATAAGACATTCATGGGATAAGGTGTTTATCATGCCTTTTGTGAAAAAAAGATAATTACTTGAAATCAGTGATGTAGTCTTTAGTTGTACTTGATTGTTTAAGCTTGGTCAAATGGCCCAAATGATGAGTATCAATGTCAAAGCATTCATAAATATTAACAAATTAAGTCGAAGAAGTACATCCATGGTGGAAATTAGTGTTCCATTTCCACTATTACCCACACTCTAGATCTAAATATAGGACACCCATGCAAGGACAAGGCCATAAAATATATTCAAATCTACTTTAGGAAGGCATGGATATCAAGAAAAGGAGTTACGATGGGATTTGGGCCAAGGTCTATTATTGATAACTGAGGGCATGGATATCAAGCTATGTTTTTACAGTTATAAAACAAAGAGTATTGGATGCATTATTATATAAGGTTCAAAATGATCCATATTATTGTGATGTTCAAGTTGATTATAATGCACTAGATGAGTTACTTGAAATTGCAACAAATGTATCAAATATGATTAATTATGTTACTTTACCAGAGATATAAAATGGCACTGAATTTGTAGTGTTGGAGGGAAAATCTAGGATTGGTGATGTATTAAAATCCCTAAATACATCTTATTTTGCGGAAAAACCTCCAAAATCTACCACAAGAGATTGAACTTATTTGAGCTTGGGAAAATAACCCTAATGTAGAGGAACATGACCATAACACTTTAGATACTTCTTACTTAATATCATTATGAGTCATCTTTCTCAAGATTTTGCTACAGTTTTTGTAAAGAAGAATATGACAGATCTATCAAAAACAATGTAGTTACGAGCGTATCTAAAAGCTCTTCCAAAATCATGAATTGCAGAAAGGTTAATGCGATTTGGAACTATACTAAGAGGTACACATGAAAATTGGAGCAAATATGCAATGACCATATTTGCAGCAGATATGCAATGGCCATATTTTCATAAATTAATGCTCAGTAAAAGTCTTGTAGATCAAGGGGAAGTAACGAAATGCAGACATAAAAATTTCATTCATAATCCTCATATTGTAGAACAATATTTTCATTTATTCGATACAATGTTCCGAGATGAAATTTTTGAGCATTTTCATCAAGCTACAGATTTTTGGTGTCGCTATGAATGCTAACATCATGGATCTCCACACGCACAGGGATTTCTATGGTTAAAAAATACTCCTAACATGGACACTTTGAATTGGGATGATCCTCCATAGGTTAGGCTTGCTAAAGAATATTCTGATAGATGTGTACATGCAATGAATCCATGTGATCGACATCAAAGAAATATTCAGATTAGGTTCAATGTTGATGACCACCCTTTCTTAAAGGACACACAACAAATATTTCAATCTGAACCTATGGTCGATTATGAAGAGCTTATGAATTATGTTGAGCATCACATCACTTGCAATGAGAAATCTTTCCTACACAAGAAGGTGGGAAGATTGGTTTGTCTATATAAGTCACCATGGGATTCATGCAATCATTCAAAATTCTATGTTGATGATAATGAAGAAAAAAAGTATGAACCAAGAAGAAATGATGATAGATTGAATACACATAATTATGAAACATTAATGATGTGGAGGTCCAATATAGATTGGCAACCTGATCTTTCAAGGCATGTGGTCATTAATTACATAACAAAATATGTTGCAAAGTCTGAAAAAGATCAGAAACATTTCATTGATAACTGAGGGCATGGATATCAAGTTATGTTTTTATATTTAGAAAACAAAGAGTATTGGATGCATTATTATATGATTCAAAATGATCCATATTATTTCAATGTTCATGTTGATTATAATTGGCTTGATGAGTTACTTCAAATTTCAACAAATGTATCAAATATGATTAATTATGTTACTTTACCAGAGATAGACAATGTCACTAAATTTGTAGTGTTGGAGGGAAAATACAAGATTGATGATGTATTAGAAGGCCTAAATGCATCTTCTTTTGTGGCAAAGCCTCCAAATCTACCATGAGAGATTGAACTTATTTGATCTTGGGCAAATAACCCTAATCTAGAGGAACATGACCATAACGCTTTAAATACTTCTTACTTAATATCATTATGAGACATCATGCTCAAGATTCTTCTGGAGTTTTTGTGGAGAAGAATATGACAGATCTACTGACAACAATGGAGGAGTTATGAGAGCATCTAAATTTTTTTCCAGAATCATGACTTGTAGAAATGGTAATGCGATTTTGGAACTATACTAAGAGGTACACGTGAATATTGGAGAAACTGTCGTGTTGATCTCTCTGACTTGATTCAAAATATTGGATGTCCAACAATATTATTCACATTAAGTGCAACAGATATGCAATGGAAATATTTCCATAAATTAATGTCTGGTAAAAATCTTGTAGATCCAGGGGAAGCGATGAAACAGAGACGTCAAAATTTAATTGATAATCCTCATATTATAGCACAATATATGCATTTAAGCACTACAATGTTCCGAGATGAATGTTTTGAGCGCTTTCATCAAGGTACATATTTCTGGTGTCACTATGAATGGAAACATAGTGGATCTCCACACCTGCATGAATTTATAAGGTTAAAAAATACTCCTAACATGTACAGTTTGAATTGGGATGATCCTCCACAGGTTAGGCTTGCTAAAGAACATTTTGAGAGACGTGTACATGCAATGAATCCACTTGATCGACATCAAAGAAATATTCAGGTTAGGCTCAATGTTGATGACCACCCTTGCTTAGAGGACATGCAACAAATATTTCAATATGATTCTATGATTGATTATGAAGAAATTTTGAATTGTGTTGAGGGTCACATCACTTGCAATGAGAAAACTTTCCTACACAAGAAGGTAGGAAGAATGGTTTGTCAACATAAGGCACCATGGGATTTATGTGATCATTCAAAACTTTATCTTGATGAGAATTGAGAAAAAAAGTATGAACCAAGAAGAAATGATGATAGATTAAATACACATAATCTTGAAACATTAATGATGTGGAGAGCTAATATAGATTGGAAAATTGATCTTTCAAAGCTTGTGGTTATTAATTACATAAAAAAATACACTGTAAAGTTTGAAATAGGATCAGAAACATTTCATGATATGTTGATGTGTGTTTCCTTTATTCAAAATAAAAATGAACCAACAACATGTGCATATAAGAGTGTGTTATGTGAATCTATTGTTGACAAAGATATAGATGCACAAGAGACATGCCATTTTCTTTTAGAGCTTCCTCTAAGTGTTGGTTTGAAGCTTGTCAAACAAGTGTGTGTTGATACATATGACAATGACAATGATAATTCTCTTATTGATGCATATACCAAGTGACCTACCCATATTGAACACCTTAAATTGATATATGTAGAAAAATCTTGGTCATACAACAAAATTCAACCTGGGGATAAATGGGGAGAACGAAAGAATGCAGCTATTGTACAAGTTTTTCCTCGTTATAATTCAATTCCTAATCATGAAGATGAAAAGTTTGTAGAATTTTTTTGGTCGAAGTTGACATTGTAAAATAACTTTCATTATCTCTGTAGAGATATAGGTCACATAAGTGAGGAAATAGTGCATAACTATGAAAACTTTCGATACAATCCATGGCATGTTGATTGTAATCCATTACCTCCAATTCAAATAGTTGAATTTGATGAAATAAAAGTTCCAAATCCACCTACAAATTCTAGGAAAAATGAGTGGGATATCATTTATGGATTATATAAGAATAAATTTATAAATTATAATGAGATTGAGATGCTTGGACATAAGGATCATGATGTTATGCATAACTGGAGCAAAAATTTTCTGGGTGAGGAAACTTCTAATTGTGCTAGTCATTTCATATCTCAAAAGAAAAAGTTGAATACGATTCATACTAACCAACATTCAAAGTTTGGGAGTTAAACAAAGAATGGCTTTTGATATTATCCTTGACCATTATAGATCAAGGGTTGATCCTTTACTTATGATAATACCAAGAAGTTAAACAATGAATATGATTTTATATTATCCTTGACCATTATAGATAAGGGGTTGATACTTTACTTATGATAATACAAGGAAATGCTACTTACGATATACAAGGAAATACAGGTACATGAAAGTCTTATTTGATTGGAGCTATCAAAAAGGCCCTTGAGATTGAGGCTCTTCCCGAGAAGAGCCCACTGCCTATTTTAGCTCCTACAAGGGTTGCAATTTTTAACATATCTTGAACAACAATTCATTTTGCACTTCAAATCCCAATAAAAGATGTACCATGTCTTTGGGGACCAAGTTTAATGACCTTGTAAGATGAATTGAAGCATGTCAAATATATCCTAATAAATGAAATGAGTTTCATTAGAAGAAATTTGCTAAAAAACATTGACTCTAGACTTCAGCAAGCTTTCAGAGAAAATGCTAACACTTTCTTTGGTGGGAGGTTAGTTATATTGGTTGGTGATTTGGGACAGTTACCACCTATTATTGATAAACCTATATATGCATCTGAAGGTCTCATAAAAGAATTATGGAATTCATTCACAAAATTTGTGACACTTGACACTGCGTTTCGGCAAGATGGACAAAGCAATGAGCAAAAAATGTTTTTGTAATTTGTTGATGAATGTTAGAGATGAAAATCCAGCTGTGGAAGATTGGAAGTTACTCATGACTTGTACAAATAGATCCTTAGATTCTTCCACAAAAGAGCCTTTTGATAAGGAAATACATTTGTTTGCAATAAATGATGATGTAAAAAATCATAATAAGCTTTGTTTACACAATCATAATAAGGGTTATTTACAAAACTTGAACTTAGATATTGAGCAAATTTTGTGTGACTCCGCACAACTAGAACTAGCCTAGATCCATCTTAACTCCAGATCTATTAAGGGCCGAGAGGGATCAAATATCTCTACGTGCAAACATTTCCTCAAGTTTTTACCTCACTTATCAAGAATACAACTAATTTATATCAATTGTTGCATGAATTTATTCACTAATTTTCTAACTTTCAATAAAAAAACCCCATACCTTAGAAAATTCACAAGAAGGGAAGGAAAAAAGTCAACCACAAAGCTACTTGACACTAACGTCAAGCTCTCTTGGTAACAAAAAACCTAAATCTTCTACTTCCCCTATACAATGTCAATCTAAAGAACAATATAACCATGAAAACAACAACTTTCTCAAATCTCCATAAACACCCTTAAAAAAAGAAGATGCTCCTTTAAAAAGGAAAGCAAGTTAAAATATCAAAGAAAAATAACTCCTCCCATCACAAAAACAACGTTAGATGATAAAATGGAAAATATTTCTCTTTCAACACTGCACAGTGCACACCTTTCACGGAGAAAATCTAATTAAATTCCCTTTTTACTTCAATACCCTACATTGCTTTCAAAATTATAGACACAGATACACCAAGTGGAAAATATATTCCACACATGGGTAATTTTATACCAAGGGAACACAAGCTGGAATCTTAACTGGTGAAATAAAGGGAATAATAAAAGGCTAAAAATGAGTCAATTTGAAGGGTAAATGCCCTTTCTCTCTTCATTCAATTCAACTTCCAGAATATCCAATACTGGGATTCATCTTCTACGTACTCATTTAATTCAGCTTCGGGAATCTACCAATCCTCGAATTCATCTTCTACGTACTCATTTAATTCAACTTTGAGAATCTCCGAATCTCCAACGCTATCCTGAGGTTTGACATTGACTTCTACGACATCCCCAGCCGCAAAAATATGTTCATCCTTCAAATAAAATTTGAATTCTTCTACAATTTTGATGAGTTGAAAATTGACATTTGCATTTGGGCTGGTGTTAAGTTATTGCAATTTTGGCATCTATAAACATTATCCCCATCTTCCAACAACTGTGATGCAGAATAACAAGAGAGTGCCTTTTCCAAGGAAGTTACAACGTTTGTTAATGGAAGGCTCAGGCCAAGATGCTTTTAATAATCCCTTCATCTCCGCCATCTTTTTCACGTACTCTCTGTTGCTTCCACTACCCAGAGCACACGTCGTTGCAGGCTCCAATCACACAAGTTAGAAATTCATGGGCGTCTTCTTGCTTTCCTTTCACAAAATGTTTGGCAAAGAGATTCAGAGAGTTTGTGATTTCACGAGGAGAGTTGCATTTCTCCAACAAGCAGAAAGGGCAGTCATTATTAGACGATATATTGCAGGAAGCAGAATGTGGATTGGAGCTGAGGCAATGTTCTACCAAGGGAGGTGTGTAACTGAGACACTGAAGCACACTATTGAGATAGCATGTATTGCTTGTGCTTGTGCTTGTGCTTGTGCTTATTTTTCGCTTGTGAATTGTGTTACTTAATATGGAATTCTTATGTATGGTTGACACTAATTTTTTGTTATTAATATATTTTTCTTTTACAAATTGAATGTCAACTGACTCTAAAATTAATTATACATCATATAATCTCAAGAATAATATTTTTACATCCCATCTATTAACTCCAGATTAAGTCGATTAAGTAGTGAAGAAGTACATATCTCCCTCATACTAAGAAGTCAAATTATTTTTTTCTTTTAATTAATTAATTTCTCCAGATAAAGTTGATGTAAAATTAAGGTGAAATTTGAAGTATTTTATTTTTGGGGAACATTGATTTGTTTTGTTATTACTATTTTCAAATTTGTTAATGTAAGTATTATTTTATTATTTTTAAATATAACATTAGATGACAACAAATCCCTCATAATGTGAGTCCATGTTTGTGTTTGTAACTCTAAATGGATTTCTTTTGCATTAAGAGAAAACATGGATATATACAAGGAGAGGGAGACCATTGGGATTCATCTTCTAACGTCTCTTTATTTTTTTGTTTACAATACTTACATGAATTTCTCAATCCCTTGGCATTAGGTGTCAACATTCCACGCCATAATCTGAAGGGATATTGGCGAGTCCAAGCATCATTCTGAATCTTTCAAACTTTCCACTTCCAACCGCTTTGGTGAAGATGTCTGAAATCTACTCAGTTCTGAAACAATTTCATAGGTAGATAGTCTTGGTCTCAACTTGATGTTGAATCAACTGATACTTTGTATTGAAGTGCTTTGTTTGATCATGGAACTTTGGGTTCTTGGCCAACTTTATTGCAGAAGTGTTGTCAATCAAAAGAGGAGCTGAATGCACTTGTTTCTCCTGCAAATCTTCCATAATTTTTCGGAGCCATACAATCTCCTTTGTTGCTTCAGGTGTCGGCACATATTCTACCTCAATTGTGGAACCTGGTAGAACTGATTATTTTTGTGACCTCCAGGAGACAACTCCTAATCCAAAATTCATAGCATAATCTAAAGTAGATACACCAGTTTCTTTATCTCCATCAAAATCTAAATCAGAGTATCTAATCAAGATGAAATCATCCACTTGTGTATACATGAATCCAAAGCCTTGAGTTCCCTTTAAGTACTTTATAAGTCTTTATGCAGTAGACCAATCACCCTCACAAGGCTTTTAAATAACCTTATATAGGATTCCAACAACAAATGAAATGTACGATTTAGTAGTATTCAGGTAGTTGAGACCTCCTATGAGTTGTCTGTACTTTGTTGCATCCTATAATTCTTTTCCTTCAGTGGACGTGAGCTTTAAATTATGTTCCATTGGCGTAGTCAAAGGATTGCACTCAACCATGCCAAATTTTTTCAGCAAGTCTCCAATGTTATTCTTTTGAGAGAGGAATATAAACTTCAGATGTTAGGTTACTTCAATACAAGGATAGTAGTGAACATATCTCAAATTTATCATTGCAAAACCTTTCCTCAAATCCTTCTTCATCGATGCAATGAATTTTTCATTTTTCCCTGTTATCAGAAGATAATCTACATACACCACGAGATATACCATTGTTTTTCCAACTTTATTTACAAACAAACTTGCATCATCAAGATCATAGTGTGTGAAATTGAGTTTCAGAAGATGCTCAGTCAATTTCGCATAAGAGGCTCGCGGTGCTTGTTTAAGGTCAAACAAGGATTTGACAAGCTTGCATACTTTATGATATTGACCCTTCACAACAAATCCTTTTGGTTGAGACATAAAATTATTATATTTCATATCTCCATTCAAGAAATCTATTTTTACATCCATTTGTTGGACTTTCCAACCATTTTGATCTTCCAAGGAAAATATAGTATGGATGGAAGCCCATTTTGTTATGGGGGAAAAGTATCCTCATAATTGATCCCTTCCTTTTGTGAAATATTTTTTTCCACGAGCCTAAATTAATGCTTGTCAAGTGAGAGATATGATGTAACATCATCCTCCCACATCTACCCAAGTACCCGAACAACAAAGATAAACATGCAACGAGAGGCTACTATGATTGGATTCAACCTCATATGTGACCTTAAGGAAATGGAATCAACGGAAACATAACATATAGACCTTCCACATCAGCTACAGGACCCCTAAGAACCATACCAACACTTGAGGCAGTCTACCCCTCGGTCCCACTGATTTTTTTGATCACTTTCCCTCTCGACACTCTCACAGGCCTGCAAACCAACATCCAGGGAATCTCGTGTCCAATTTTATGTCAGCATCCCTGGGATTTGAACCTCCTTTTCCAGCCTAGAGCTTAGGTCACTGCGAAAAATGAAATGATATCTTAAGAGTAGTAAAATAACAGGGAAACAATGATGATAAAGGAATTACTTCAACAAGTCCTTCACTAGACCCCTACTAGCCACGATAAGCATTTCGTCAAACATATCACCAACATGTAATCTATAGGTGTAAACAACAGAATTAAGCATAGGGATCTCATACTTATTTCAGAATCACTCAGAACCATTGTTCCTTCATGTCATTTTTTACATTATCATCTATTAGGTCATAGATACATTGTCCATTCATTTACAAGTAAAAAAATGCTAAGAGCCATACATAGTTGTTGAAAAAAAACATATATATAACCAACATAGTAACAACAGAAATACCATAAATATATCAGCCATAAAATTGACATATAAACTAGTACATTTACACATGAAAACCAACGGAATAAATTTCTCGTTAATGATTGCAAAAACCAGCCAAAGATGGGACTACCACATTCCACCCAGCTATAGATTGGCTAAGCCAACTCTCTCTTCAGCCAATCACCCCCATGCCATATTCCAAGCATGGATGACTTTGTGTGATGTTTCCATTGATACCATTTCCTTAAGGTCAAATAGAAGGTCAAATTCAATCATAGTAGCCTCTCCTCTCATGTTTACCCTGGTTGGCTAGTTACTTGCGTAGATGTGAGAGGAGGGTGTTACAAAGTGGTATCAGAGCACGGTTCACCCTTTGGACTGGATGGGAGGTGTGCGTTGGTCATGCACGCATATCAATTATGTGTGTGTCCCTTACACTTTCATTCCATGTGCTTCTTACATTTGATTGATGGTTGACTATGGTCGTAGTACTGTTGCCAACAAGAATTTGATGTTCATTGTGTGAAATGCATTTGTCATGAGTATGTGATTTCTTAAATATTGTTACATGTTGCTTACTAGTTGATTTTATGTCACATACTTACATCCTTGTATGTTAGGTTACATTCTTGAATATTTTGATTACATGTATCAGTCTTGTAGGTTGATTACAAGAATTGATCGTTAATGCTCGAATACATGCATTTATGTATATGTGTAGTTAGTGAGGCATTTCTTATACATATTGTTGGTTTCATCTAGAAATGTGTACAATGGAGTAATGTTTATTGTCATGCATGAGGTCATAACATGCATTTTTGATATGGCCTTGCATTGATGACCAGACCTTAACTAGAGTGATGTTTGTGTTGATACATTTATTTGTGTATGCCTATATGCAGTTATGATTATGTTATACATGTATCACATTGATTTGGTGATCTTGTAGACAAGGTATATTCCTGAGCTATAATAAGGTATGTTGATTTATTGTGATTTGGTTTATCTGACATATTATTCATTGCAGGAAAAATATAAAATGGCTACCAAGGTGGTAGACTACATAGAATCTCCCTATGCATCAGATGAGTAGTGTGGTGCAGGGCACACTTATGAGTTGGCAGATAGATTGAGGAACTTGAAGTAAGAGATAAGGAGTTGTAAGATAGATAATGATTGGACCATATAGGTACAAGAGCTTGTCATACTTGCAACATCAAGTGCCGCTTTGGATCAGCCATGGACAGGAGGAAAAAACTAATGGGGCATATGGTAGTAGGTCTCCTCGTAGACACAGATCAGATAAATCTGATAAAATGAGAGATGGCAGGTTGTTGGACATTCCGGATAGGAGGGGCGATGAGTACAGGTATTATTCTAGTTCTAGTACTGTTAGACATCATGATCATCATCGTTATCATCCTTACAAGAGGAGTGACAGGGGATACTTACCAGATGAATTTAAGAAAGAAAACCACCTACTTTTAACAGATATGTGAAAAAGCTGGAAGATGAAGAGGCTTGGATACTTGGGATGAAAAAATTCTTTGAGTTTCATGAGTACATAGATAACATGAAGGCCATAATAACTATATTCAGCTTGAACAATAAAGCAGATATCTAGTCGGAAGATGTTAAGCAAGTAAGAGACATCAAGACAGATGACCTGAGTTGGCGGGAGTTCAAACGGATTTTTAGGAAGAACTACTTGTTAGAGAGGTACTATGCCAATAAGGCTAAAGGATTCTATGACCTAAAGATTGGATCAATGATAGACAAAGAGTACACAACCAAGTTTCTGGAGCTATTGAGGTATGTACCGTATCTTACTGATGAGAAGGATAAGGTTTAATGATTTTCCAATGGTTTTCCATTAGCATTTAGAGATCGGATTCAGTATGATGAGCCTCAGTCAATTGAGGAATTTATTGGGAAATTGAAGCATTTATAGGAACAATTAAAGCGTAAGAATGAATCTCAGGAAGGATGGAAGGGAAAAGATAAAGGTAAAGGTAAATGGGAACCTAAGAGGAAAAGGCCTCGGCATGTAGATGAAAAGACAATGTGGCACCACAAAATAAGTTTGATGCTGCTAGACAGTGACATGAGTCACAATAGTAACATAGAAGTCACATAGGAGGTCAAATCCAATCACAGTAGCCTTTCATCTCATGTTGACCCCGGTTGGCTAGTTACATGGGTAGATGTGGGAGGAGGGTGCTACATCCATGTATTTAATTATAGGTTTTCCAAGTATATCTAAACGACATGATTCCATCATGTTTGTGGTGGAAAGGTTGACAAAAGTAGCACACTTCATTCCAGTGCAATCTACTAATTCGTCTAGTGAGGTAGCACAAGTCTTCATCAGAGATATAGTGAGATTTCATAGTGTTTAAAAGAATATTGTTTTGAAGAAAGAGGCCAATTTCACTTCCAAGTTCTAGAAAGAGTTATTTTCAGGGTTGGGTACAGATTTGGCCTTCGGCACAACTTATCATCCGCATACAGATGGACAAACAAAGAGGCTCCACATGATGTTGGAGGATATGTTGACAATGTATGTAATTCATCAGTATGGAAGTGGGAAGAGTATCTTCTACTGGTTGAGTTTTCTTACAACAATGGGTATCAGGTGTCACTGGGATGACCCTGTTTGAGGCACTTTATGTACAGAGTTTTAATACTCCCATCAACTGGAGTGATATAGCCAATAGGTTATTGATGGGACCAGAAGTGTTGGTAGACTTGGAACATGAAATTAAAGTTATAAAGAAGAATCTAAAGGTAGAATAGGACATACAAAAGAGTTATGCAGATCAGCACAGGGCATTTAAGGAGTTTCAGGTTAGGAAACATATGCATTTGTGCATCAATCCCAAGAAGATCTCCCTGAGGATTGGGCCATCTACGAATATAACACGTCAGTATTGTAGGCCTTTTGAAATCCTTGAGAGGATTGGACCAGTGGCCTATCGACTTGCAATACCTCCGACAATGAAATTCCAAGATTTTTTCCATATTTCATTGCTTAAAATATATGTAAAGGATGTTGAGCATGTTATTGATTGGTCTACATTGCAGGTGGATCCAAAAAGAGAATTCTAGTTGGAACCTTAGTGAATTTTGCGGAGAAATATGCTCATGCTCTGGAACTAAGAAACCGAGCAGGTTAAAGTGCAGTGGAAGCACTTTGGACCCGATGAACCTACATGGGAGATGGTTGATCAGATACAAACAATGTATCCTTCCTTATTTTACGGTTGAGGTAAAGCAGTTTTAGCATATGTATATATGTATATGGATGTAAATATTTCCATGAGATATATTATAAAGCTCCAATAAGTTGTGTGGTTGTCTTGTCATTATGTTTGTCTTCATGGTATTTCTTTTCAGCAGGTTGTTCATTGTAAATACTACATTGAGCTAAGTTATAATGTTCCATGGGTAGTATGTTTTGTTTTTCAGCTGTTTTGCTGGTTGTAGGTGTCATTGAACACCGAGGATGGTGTTCCCCTAAGGGGAAGGAGTTTGTAATAGCCCTAGGTTAAAAATCCATGTAATAAAGTTAATAAAGGCAAAATAATACCAAGGTCATGAGACATGTATTCCACGCTAAATGCTAGGAAAAACATCCTATTGGGTGTTCATTTGGTTTATTATGGCTAAAGGGAAATTGGCAAAGGAAATTACAAAGGCTTCAGAAAGGAAATGGGAAAGGCTTTGGAAAGGAAAACTGGAAATAATTGGACCTTTAATTATGAAAATAATGAAAAAATGGAGAATAGGAAGGTGAAAGGCCACATGTTGCATGTGAGGAGGAAAATGAACGAAAAATAATGGAAATTGAAGAAAATAAAGGCCTTTTCCCCTTACTTTTTGTCATTTTTTAGAGTTTCATCAAGTTCTGGGCATAGGTCGATCCTAGCCATAAAAACGTGGCTTAGATCTCGGGGTCACTGGCAAAGAATAGAGTGGAAAAGTCTACAGTTACTGGGATGCAGGCTACGTTAACTCAGGGCTTGGGCACGTAGACTAGTTTGTGGGTCTTGTGGCTCTTGAGGAACGTCAATTTGGTTTTGGTTCATCAGTTCCACTTCCTTAAGGTGATATAGGAGGTTGAATCATATCATAGTACCCTGGTGGGCCTATAAGCTTGGGTAAGTGTGGTAGGAGAGTGTTACATTGTGAGTAATTGACTTGACTTTTGTGATCCTATTTGTAAACTCCAGGTTTTGAAGTTAATATAATTCACCCCATAAAATAAAAACTCATTAAATTGACCATGAATCATCATAGTTGTATAAATTACCTTTTAAGTTGTCATTTTTCCATTTTAATTAGGGTTAAGTGGTCATTCTACCATTTTTAGTGGAGAATGGATCATCTATTATGTTACTTTAGATCATCGAGTAGCTCCAAACCAATTACAAGGGAAAACCATTGAAACATAAACACAATTTTCATCCTTGATACCACTTATAAAACATTCATGGGAAAACGTGTCTAACATGCCTTTTGTGAAAAAAGCTAATTACTTGAAAGCAGCGATGTAGTCTTTAGTTTTACTTGATTGTTTAAGCTTGTTCAAATGGCCAAAATGGTGACTATCAATGTCAAAGCATTCATAAAGATCAAAAAATCAAGTCCAAGAAGTACATCCATGGTGGGAATTCTTGTTCCATTGCCAATATTACCCACACTCTAGATCTAAATATAGGACACCCATGCAAATGCAAGGCCATCAAATGTATTCAAATCTACTTTAGGAAGGCGTGGATATCAAGGAAAGGAGTAAAAATGGGATGATGAAACACCTTCATGGTGTAGTGTTTTCTCATGGGAATTGGGGCCCTTGGGTTTATCAACTAAGTAAATCTTAGAATTAAGGGTAACTAATGAGGAAGTGATGTAATAAAGGGCCCTAGAGACAAATTTTTTCCTTATATTATAGCTCTTTAATATACTACTAAGTTTGAAGAGTAGTACTCAAACTAATATCTTGAAGCTTCAACCAAGGAGGATTAACCATACCCTTAGATGCACTACCCAATTACCATGGAACATAAGAGTATTTTTCTAAATGTTATTATCAATGCCACAATAACAATCAAGAATTCATGTGGTTAATCTAACATTTGTTTCAAGGTACCTACATGGCTTCTAATATACACTAATCTATATGGAAGTGAGATTCCATGTACAAGTGCTATTTAATGTGATATTACTTAAACGTGTACTAACATGTCTACTGATAAAACCCAAAAAAAATGTCAATTAATGCCTCAAAATGTTCTCTAAAGGTTTCATGTCCGAATTTGCCAAACTAAGTCTTATTGATAAAGGCAATCCTGTGAGCTAATTCCTGCACTTTTTCCACCATGAAAAGATCGATATGGATGAAAAACAACATAATTATCCAATCTGATTACCTAATTGATTACTTGCTAAGATAATTAGAAGTAATTGAAAAGGCAATCATCTTTTGTGACATTGTCAAGGATTTATCAAGAGTACAATTAGTTTTATATCAATTTTTGTGTGAATTTATTCACTAATTTTCAATAAAAACCATCAGACTATAGAGCACTCACAAGAAGGAAAGGAACAAAGTCAACCACACAGCTACTTGACACTAACATTAAGCTCTCTTGCTAACAAAAATCCTAAATCTTCTACTTCCACTATACGGTGTCATTCTAAAGAACAATATAACCATGAAAACAACAACTTTCTCAAATCTCCAAGGACACCCTCAAAAGAAGAAGATAGTCCTTTAAAAACGAAGGCACATCAAAATATCAAATAATAATAAGTCTTCCCCATCAAAAAACAACCTTGAAACTAAAATGAAAAATATTTATCATTCATCACTATCCACCTTTCATGGTCTATCTAAACAAAATCCAATTAGCTTCCTTTTTCACTTCAATATCCTACATTACTTTCAAAAGATATGGATACAGATACACCAAGTGGAACTACCTCACCATCATCAATAGAATTAGGTTTTACCACAATCCTCACTGGATCACTAGGCCATAAACAATCATGGATGCCACCGGATTTCTCCACCTACCCCATGAGGAATTTTCGTATCAGCTAGTCTCTAGGCTTTACCGAAATCTACATTTTGATCTAGGGATCACCAGGCCATAATCGATACACCACCCTTCAGGCTTTACCGTATATCCCACCATTCACCAGCAAGGATTCCTAGGCCTGATCAAGAGTAACCACCTATAGTATTTACCGTATATCTCATGATTCACTAGTCGAGGATTCCTAGTCCCACCGAGGCACACAATACCCAACTTTACTGCAACCCATAGTCCGGGTTATGGGTCACTAGGTGAGTGGATTTACCACAATCCACAATCCAGTTCAAGGATCACTAGGACAAGCATTTTTAAATTTAGAGATCCACTTCACTCATCTTCAAATCCATTCAGTAATCCATCTCAACCTAAACACAAGAACCCCATTACATCATGGCTATCGCGAAATGGCAAAGCAAGGTTGGAGAACACTCTCACACCTGGAAAAACCCATGCCCAAAATAATAAGAGAACTAAGAACACACATGCATAACCATACATTCTGAATATAGCAAGGAAATCACACATGTTTTTGGCTTGAGGGGGCTTAAAGCCAAGTTCAGAGTTAGCTATGCTAACCAACAAAACCCTACACTATCGGCCCTTTCGGCAACAACCCGCTTAGCACAGACTACATTCTCACTCGAGGCAGTATTGGGGGATGCTAGAACCAGGTTTCTACATCCAGAAGTCTATGTCATGTAGTAGCGAGGCATTCCTTTAATCTAGGGCCTGATCTGACATTCAGAAACTGTTGTCTTCAAAATCTCATACTTAAAGTGATTTCTACTTAAATAGATCTATGAGATTTACCTAATTATTCTAGCATACAATAGTTATCATACAAAATTAGATTTGGATCTCTGCGATGCAATTAAAATAATATTACAAAGAATCAAATCATAACTGAGCATAAATACAGAAACATATAACTATGCAAAGAACACACATAATTTCTTCAAATATGCTTTATTACTTCAGATCTTCAATGAATACACTTCTTTTGACCCTGCGCACATAGTGGCAGGGGCTCACACACTCATCTAGGGACTTACTAAAGTCTCTATGCACTCAGCTATAAGAGCCTTCCCATTCGCTAGAACACAAAATTACAGACAAAATAGACTCAAGTTCTCATTCATCAACTGACTTTATAATTACTCTGAGATGACTTCCTTTTATAGATTTTCCAATACATTACCATGGTCTACGAACCATGGGTGAAGCTCATTACTTAATCAACAAAACCCATACCTTTACAAATTAAGGGGCTTTGGCCTTCCTAAAAGCCCCTTTGACTCTTAACATTTTGCATGCTCCTCTTCTCAAAATGCAGACTTTACAATATTACATCAAAATTGAGACAAACTTAGACCTGGGGGACCCCATCCCAATAGTCCCCCAACATAAAGAAGTGACTTTTCCCGAGTCACTCTGTCGATATGTCCTTGGTACGTGCTTTAAGGTTGTTGAACTGTATCTTCAATGCTTGAAGCTTTGTTGTGCACTGCGTGGCATCCTGTCGAACCTCCTCAACCAATTTCTCAGTAGTTGGTCCCTAGACTGCTAAACCAATGGTCCTCTACATCTATTGCATGCCTTTCAGTTTTCTCTAGCAATGTAAACTTTGAAACGGGAACTATAAACTCAAAGCAGGAACTCTAGCTGAAAAAACCTCGAAAAAAACGTCAAAAGCTGTGCTAAAAACGAAAAGTGTGTATACTGGAATGATGGCTTCTTTTTTAGGGTCAATTTTGAGCATGTTTTAAAAATGGTAGTGAAAATGAAATGTTCGTGCAAAAAACACCTTGAAAATGAAAAAGTGGTGATACTGGAACAATGATGTTTTTTTAGGGTCAATTTTCAACATTTTTAAAAAATGCTAGTAAAACCGAATTTTTATGTGCCAAAAAAAGTTGTTTATGAGGAAAAAAACACACCAATGTTTTTGGTAGAATAACATTTTTCTTTCCTAAGTATAAATTCAACATGTTTTCAACCATAACATGCTAGATACAAAAGAAATTGGAATTTTTTCAACCATTAAATTAAAAAACCATGACGTTATGAACAAATTACATGACTAAATGAATTCAAATGTCATTATTTGTATATTAAATGAAACATACATTATATCTCTAATTTAATGTTGCATTGTAGATATTCTAAACAATAAAAATTATCATAATTAAGACATATAATCCAACAAGATAAAAATGACTCATAACTTCTCATTTAACACCATATGGAAAAAAAAAAATTTATTTCAAGATACAATGCAAACATCAGTTATATAAATTGACTTAAACAATTATTCAAAATCACCCATATTTTCTTGCACACCATCAGAATTCACATCTTCAAATGAGTTACTGGATGTTGATGAAGATGTTCCATATTCTTCTCTTTCATCAACTAGTGCCCCATCTAAGTCCAATTGCATGCCCACCATTTCAGGTTTCAAAATTCTTCTAGATCTACGACTAGTTTCAGCAGACTCCCATCTCAACACTATTCCTTCTGGTAAAACACTTTTCAGAATATCTATCGTCTTGAAATGAAGAGTTCCTCTCTTTTTTAAATTGAAGTCATAAACAAGTATGTCAACATCCCCCAATTTTAATATGTTTGTGCAACGGCGATTTATATTTGTACCCTTTCTTTTTCTCTTTCCGCCATTTTTTTCTGTCAACTACCATCTCTGGCTTATACACACCATTGGATGGGTGTGTATTTATGGCATACCAATGTACTTCAACACCTGTAACATCCTCATTTTGTGTAAAAACCTTTATAACTTTAGCAACCCAGAATGGATAGCCATTGGGATCTGCATCTGCTAGCACTGCGCTCATGCAACCCTCCTTAATATCCTATACTGAACCCTTGTAAAGGTCTTCCATCACTTCACGTTGCGCACGAGGTCTTCTAGAACCAATATACATCTCTCTTTCCTCTGCCTGTGAAGAATTAATAATGCCTTGAGATTTTTGTTGTTCAACAATGTTTATTGCCTCATGTTCATTCGACACATTTTATGGCCAAATAAAAGGATTTTTCAAAGGTATATCTTCATTTGTTGTTGTTGAAATGATATCACTTTGATTTTTGAAAAATGACTCCCACCAAACTGAATCAGCAATGTCAAAGTACTGATATGTATATCTAATACATTTTTTAATTTCTTCTAGGCAATCAAAATAATTTATATCTCTATTCTTTCTGCGTGCATTATGAACTTCACCAACTGATCATAATAACAATATTTTTGATGCAAATATTGGATGATCTAGAATGAATTTCAAAAATTCCAAACCTGATGACGGTGCCCATTCCGCATTATTTGAATACTTCTTGCCCCATATTAGTGTTTTCACATCAATTTTTTTGATACAAAATTGATGTTGGAAGCTATTGTCATTAAGCTATTCAATGCATTTCCCCTCACCATGCGATCCCAGAATAAACCTTCGCATGTCAATAGTTTCTTCCAACACATCAAAAGTAGGCCCTGGCATGTATGATTTCTTAACACATTCAATTAATGATGGAAAGCTCCCAACATCCTTCCTCCTCAATGTGATTGAAAAACGACTGAACATCTGATCAATATGGTCATGAGTGTGCCCAACAAGAAGGAAACCAGCCTTTACCTTCTGAAAAATTCTCAATTGCACAAGCATGTTAAGATATCCAAAAACAACCTGATTTATGTTTTCACGGCAAGTGTTGTCCAATTGTAGATACAAAACTTCAAGAAGATCACATGTGCTGCAAATCCCCATCCTTGTCTTCTTAAGAATACTGACATTGTTGAATTCTTTCTTCCATACCTTCACAAAATATTGATATGTAATCAACCGGCCATGCCCCTCAGCATCTTCTGCATATTCTTTATATAAGTTGTAGATTTCTCATCCATGACATTGCAATATTTGATAATGGCTCAAATTGTCTTTTACAACGTACTTCTGAATAAAATGTGGGATCCTTTTCCAAATTTTCTTGAATTCTCGAGAGACGAAAATTCCTAATCGAATGAAACATTTTGAAAGCCTTTCTACCGATAAATAAAGACCCAATATGATAATCATACCTTGACAATGTAGATTGCATGCACCCAACTAAATATGAATTTTGTATGCTTTTATTCATTGACAAAAATCTCTTCTTGCTCTCTAATGCAAATTTGAAATCCCTATGTTTCAAGCAATCTTTTTGACAACATTCACTTGAAATGGGAGCGCTGATAGAAATTCTTCTCGTCAGATATTCTACTCTACCCCTTGTATAACTACAACATCTTGCATTGATACGTAAAGGTCTGCTCCTACTCCTCAATACAATATTTCTCAGCAACATCTCCATCATTGGATCATCATTTGTATAAGGATTTTCATCATCATTAAGAGGAATGTTATCTACACTATGATCAGCTATGTTTTTCAAACATTGACTTCATCTTCCCCTTCTTTGGTACTACTGTCATGCTATACAAAGCGAAACTTCACTATCAGGATAATTTATCCCTTTCAAATAGAAGAGGTTGAAGGATACAAATGCAGAGTCTCCTAAAGATATTATATAGCTTAGAGAATGAAATCTTCCCTCCAAAAGGATTCAACAAAATATTTCCCTCCAAAAATTTTGTTAGATTTATTTCCCTTCATTATTTTATTCTACAATTTATTGAAAAATGTAAACTAAATTTTTTTATGAAATAAATCTTTAAAGTTAAAATTGTAAACTAAAACTTTTGCCTAGATTATTTTAATAGTTAAAGTATATAATATTTACTAAACAATTGAATGTTTTCTTTTTAAATTTTATAATACATTCTAAAACAAATTAATCCCACATTCAAAATGATTCCATAATATTCACTTTATGATAGTTTCCTATATCGCCATAAAAAATTAACATGTTATTTTTTTTTTAAACAAATTAATCCCACATTAATCATACAATAAAACATCTCCGTAATTTCACCTATATAATAATTCCATTATCACTATTACTCACATCACATAAAGGTTTTCTAAGGTTCGTTGAAACACTTGGAGCGAATTTATGGAGTAGCTACATTGCTACCAAAGACATATTCAACGAAGAATTCTCGCAATTGAAAAGTTAGTTAATTTTTTTCCATGCAAATTTTAATATTAAATAAGTTTAATGAAGTAGAATTTTTTTTTTTAAATTAAAAATTTTTGCGGGCCAAATTTACCCACTACATCCGATGTGGCCATGGTGGGCCCAGTAAAGCTCATAACGTCCAAATGGGCCTGGTAATGCTCACGATGACTAAATGAGCCCATAGGTTAGGGGCGATGGGGATGGTTGGCCCGCCCACCCGCAAGGTGGCAGGGTGATTCTTGGAGTCGCCCCATCGCCTCATGGATTGGTAGGCCACCGAGGTGGCGTGGGGGGGGGGCTGTTGCATCCTCCCCCCATGCCACCACAGTGACCCGCCCATGGTGTGGCAGCCCCCCCCCCGGGTGCCACAACGATACCCTGCCCACCTGTGGGTTGGCAGGGCAATTCTCAGAATCGCCCCGCCACCCCACAAGTGAGCAGGCCGTCGGGGTGGTGCTGGGGGAGGATTGTGGGATGCAGGCTTGTGGGAGTGACTGGAGGGTTCCAGTCACATGGAAGCCTATTCATGGG
>APFE031434665.1:1304-14737 GCA_000404065.3 Pinus taeda
CTAACGAGCTATCATACGCGTCAAACGGAGATCGTATGCCAAAGTTACGACCCTAGGAAATTGATGTACCAATTTACCCAAAACGAGGCCCACAATTTGGCGTTTCATCTTCTAAGGGTCGGTTTTGGAATGTGAAGGGTTTTCACATTGTTTCTCAATAATAAATAGGCCTTCGAGCCTCATTGTAACACAAGTTCGGAACCGTTCAGAGACATGTAGCCGCACATCTCTTCTCAGAGATAAGCTACCATCGTCCTAGCTGGTTTATTTCCAATTCTGGTTGTAAGCATATTTCGGTATTTTCCATTAATGAAATGAAGTGTTATTTCCACTGCACCTCTTTATTTATGGTTATCGCATCTCTGTATTTATGGTTATCTCTGTAATCTATTGCGTTCCTATTTAAATCCGGATCAATATGGAAAGACACCGTCTAATTACCAGCCAATGATGTAAGCCATTAATAGACGCAAGAGAAATCATCGATAATGATAATAATCCTCAAGGTATTGCAGTACATTCTGCATGGTGTGAATGGATGTTTTGATGTTGAATTCCATACAAATTTTTTCATTCGAAGACCAATGATGTCAACCTATTGCCAAAAGCGAGAAGCTTGCCATCGATGTATGTAAGCCCTAAGCTACTGAAAGGGTGTCTCTAATTCAACTTCTTGGATAATGTGTTAATGTCAACAAGAAGTGACTCATCGCAGGAGGGACTTGATGTATCCCACATCAATGACACGAAACAAGTGTAATTATTTTGGAGACAGAATATGATTGGTGACATAAGGTTCAGGAATGGCAGTCATGAAAATGAAGGTTTATGAGTATTGCAAAGGATGGATTTAACTAAGTGACTTGTCTTGAACATGTCGGCAACACTGAATGAATTGGCAGCATTGACCCGAAACAAAATTAATGGATGGTATGATAGACCATAGGTTTGATAACCATCAAGCAGATAACCCAACCCAAATAGTCATTGATATGAAGTGAAAGTGTCATGTTCAAGAGTGACTTGTTGCCATAAAGTGGTTTACCCCATTTCCCATTTTCCCCAGTGGTTGCTGACCAATACCTCTTTATTTTTTATCAACCTTGAAGAGGATAACATATTCTTGTTGTATAATTCCACCCTTCGGGTGAATCCATCGCTATGTGATGTTTTAATGAGTCTAGAGAAGGTGAAACTTAGTTTTGTCATGATGGACAAGGTTGTCGCTATCGGATGTTTTAACGAGTTTAACGACAATGATAACTCGGTCCTTTTCATGTTTAGAGAGTTTGCAAAGGGACAAAAAACTCCACAAGTTATTTTTCTTAAGTTTGTCTCTCAAGTTCGAAAAAGCATAAAATAATACGAGACAGAACCTATTGACCATGTTCGATCAACATATTCCTTTTTTGTAAATTATCTATCTCAGTCCGGAAAAGGGTTAAACTTAAACTAAGTAGATGTCATTTCCAATCCATTAATGAGATGAAAATAACAAACGCTCGAAAATATTTTCATATTTTGAGAGTCTAAAAAGAGCTTAAAGAGGGCTCCACTTAAAGGAACGAGTGGTGTCTAGGAACTTCTCAAAACATGTTGATTTATGTGAAGAGGCTGGCTAATAAGACCACACATTGCAACTATTCCTCAAAAAGGGTAAAACAACCAAGTGAAAGCGTGTGATTAGCCAAGTAGATAGTGCCAATAGAAGGAGAAAAAATAAGGCTCATTTGACGGAAGAGGTTGATAGAATAGAAACCACAAGGGTTAACATGGAGATGGGTTCATTTTTACACAATCTTGAGCAATAGGGAACTATTCTTGGATTCAGTTTCATGTTTACACAAGCTTGAAAGAAAAAAAAATGCTTGGATTTAGTTTCCTTTTTACATAAGCTTGAAACAAAAAACTATGCTCGCATTCAATTTCATTTTTACAAAAGATTGAAACGAAAAACTATGCTTAGATTCAATTTCATTTTTACACAAGCTTGAAACGAAAAACTATGCTTGAGATTGGTTTACATGCCCCCAACATGATGACTCTAGGTGCATGCCCCCCAAGCTTCATTGCATTCACCTAAGTAGACTACTCGTGGCAATTAGGTGGATGGAATGAAGGTTCATTTATTAGATCAAGTGAAAGACTCAACTTGGATTTTATGAGATATAACCAAAGAATCGAGTTGGAACTTTGCTCCAAGGGTCCTTGTTTCATTTTTTAAACAATCATTATCAAGCTCACAAAATGAAATTTAAGAGGAAACACATCATGCTCGTTCACTCAATGTTGCATTAATTAAGGAACTTTGCATATGTTAGGTTTTCTTAGTTGGAGCTTTGTATCATCTTATGTTTTGGTGATAACGGTTGATGGTATTGATGATGTAAAGACAACCATGTGAGAGGAATATAAGACATTGTCATCGATTTCCATATTAATGACAACATTAATCATAGCAAGTTCATTCATATTTAAAGCATTAGGGATAATTTATTTTCTCTTTGTTGATTGTAAGATATCCATAAATTGGATGAGGGGTGACATGGCATGGATGAAGGGTGTCTATGTTATGTTAGAGCCTTAGATATTAGAACATTGTATCAATATACACAATGGAATTTGGCACTCACATCATTTCCATTGTAAGTGTCATTTTGTTTTTTGTAATCATGTGGCTACTAACAAATTTTAGTAGAGGGTGTTTTGGGAATTGTTAAACAATTTTGGTTTATTAATAGGACCTTAAATCCTCCTTTTTCATATAGTAACTTTTTAAAAAATTCCATAACCCAAAAGTGAATCAACACTAGTAGAGTTGGCATAGCTTCTTTAAGTAACAAAAATGGTCAATGTCTAAATACATCTTCAAATAATGAGTTCTCTTTTCAAACAACAATCTCTAACGTATTCTATAGAATTACTTTTAATTCTAACGTTGTGAAACAATGATGAAAAAGATCACGTTTTCAAAACCCTAAACATGTTTTATAAAGGAAAAAAATAAATTATTTACTCATTTCTCATTATTAGAGAATTGGAGTTACAATCACTAGAAAGTGATGAAGGCGCTTTACTAAATATTTGTGAAACCTTCCTTAAGAAGAGAAGTCAAGTTGATCCTATTTACGCTTTGTTTATTGGAAGGCATGGGTGGATAATAAAAACTGGTTTTATTTAGATTTATCATTAGCTAAGGGATTGGAGATAAAGATATTAGGCATTTTTTTTTATCAAAATTGGAGTTATAATTATTATAAAGTGATGAATGTATTATATTTAATATGTGTGAAACTTTTTTAAAGTAGAGAATTTAAGTTGATTTCATTTACACTTTTATGATGGATAAGAACTTTTTTTTAAGTGCAAAATGTGAGAAAAGTAATTCTAGAGTTAATTTGAATTCATGATGATTTTCAATAATATTATTTATATTTGTATAAATTTAGCGTCTAATATTCTTATTTTTAATTTTATGAACAATTTGATAATTCATATAGTTACATATATATGTAGCAGTTCTTTTTCGACATGTTTTATAGTTTTTTCCCTTTGTGAATTATATTGAGCCATAAATAAATAAAAAATGGAAGTTAATAGGAAAAAGGAAAGAAGTATTTTAACCATTCCCCATTCATTAAATTCCAATACTAAAAATTTAAATTTTCCAACACAAAATCTATTTTTTTCAATAAATATAAAGTGATATAAACATCCAATATTAAATATCAAAATAAAAAACTCAACAAATTAAAATAAAAAAATCTGTAAAATTAAAGATATAACATCTTTAGTTAAAAACAACAATTGAAAACCATTTAGAATTAAATTTTTATTTAATAGAGTCATACAATAACATATAAGTCGAGTAAATAGGTTAACAAACAACTACAAAGTTGTGATATAATTTTTTCAATAAATATAGAGTGATATAAACACCCAATATTAAAATATCAAAATTAAAAACTCAACAAATTAAAATAAAAAAACTTTGTAAAATTAAATATATAATATCTTTAGTTAAAACCAACAATCATAAACATTAAGAATTAAATTTTTATTTAATAGAGTCATACAATAACATATAAGTAGAGTAAATAGGTTAACAAACAACTACAAGGTTTTTTTAGAAGAGTTTTCGGCGAAAATCAGATCACAATTCATTTGTTGACACATTTCGAACCAACAAGTGTGGTTCATTGTTAGGACAAGTTGAAGAACCAGACCATGGCAGCCGAATAAATAAAGAGAGCACATCATCCAATGACTATCTGGGTTTTGTTCCTTTGCTTCCCTCTGATTGATGCTGCCACTATGACATGTATTCACACTGCACGAGTGTACCTTAGCATGGCCCTTCATTTTTTTGTTGTGTTTGACTTGGTCTCTTCCACTGCATTAACCATGAGAATGGGAACCTAACTATTTCTCCGTACTAAGAATGAATTCTCAGTGCACCTGCACACTTCAATTAGGCACAATCCTCTCTGTGAACAACACTCCTGTCACTGAGCCACTCCACGCTTATTCATGGTTTTGCATGGCTTTCCTATACTTCGGCATGGCTTCTATATGCACCATTGTCCTTGTTTCCTTGTCTAAGAGTTTTTTGCTGATCCATCTAACTCCATGAACCCACTCCTCCAATCTGCATTTGTTTTATGGTAGCCGACCCATTCATTAAATTAAATAACTGATATATGCATCAAAGCACAGAGATATCTTGTGTCACCTCAAGGCAGACCCAACACTCTTTCCTGAGGATTGTGGTCCTTGTTGCCTTAACCGAATGATATTTTATAGTTGCCATTAATCCTGAGACCAACTCCTCTATTCCCGCATTCAATCTTGTAGATGTCAGCTCATCCATCTCATAACTCTCTGTATTACACTATCGAAGCCCAATATGTTCTGTATTATTGCAATAATGTTATATCAGAGCTTTTTCCTAGCAGAAGCAAACAAATTTTCGATGTCCTTGGCCCCTTTTGTTTAGTCCCTTTCTATTTTCCTCCATGGGATTGGGTGCAGTGATCTGTGGCTTAGCCTTAAGGTGCTAGGGAATTTTGTACCTACCTGGGGGCCTTTTTTCCATTGTTAAAAGCTTAGAGCCCTTGGTTCTATGAGTTCTTCTCAGCCGTGTGCGAACCCTAATATCGAAGCACCTTATCGACACTTTTTAATTTCCAACTGTTATAAAGTGTTGACATCCTCAACCTCCTATATGTTGACCTTTGATATGACGTCATCACTCCATGTGGAAGTTCCTGAGTGGTGACACATGTCACTCATATTTTCCCTCTTAGGCCCCTCAAAACAACAAAACTTCCTGCCACGTGTTGTGTCATACCGCCACATCATGCTTACGTCAGATGCCACTATAGGTTTATCGGAATCAATCATATGCTGCCACTTGTAGCTTATTAGAATCAATCATATGTTTCCATGTGTCCTGCTAGAGGAGAGAGAAAAGGGCTCGTCCACCTTTCATTTTATCATGAAATCCTTTTTTATTCCTTATCGGTTCTTCCTGATGATTTTTAACACTATTCAAACTTTTAACAATATCACGATTTTTTAAAGGTTTGCACGTTCAGAAGTTTTGATCCTTCGATTTTCGATGTTTTGATCTCCTCCAAGATTTGATGTTACAAACGCTAATTTTCGATGTATATGGACCTCTGATCTATGATGCACTGATATGCTTGATGCTCTGATGTTGCGATGCGTAGGTATTCTTGACCTTCGATATGCGATTGTCAATATGCCTGATGTTATGATGTTGTGATCACTGACATGGTTGATGCTCTGATGTTGTAATCAGCGATATGAATAATACGCTAATCACCAATGCACTGATACACTAACCTCCAATCTTCCGATCATCGATATGTTGGATTGTTGATCTCTGATATCCCGATATTCCTTCTTGCCTAAGGATTCAAATCCTTGAACTTTAGCAGGCCATAACCTTTGAACCATGAATCTATTTCTAGACTTCCACATATCGTTAGAAAGATCTTCTAGAGAAATTTCCATTGGAGGGGGTCTGATGTAGGATTTGAGCCCATCTTAAATGTCTAATCTGGCTCCAAAATCTCTACCACTCCTCTTCTCCTTGACTCTTCAGACAACTGAAACCACACCCACCATGGTGGTCCTTTGCATGAAGGCTATAACTATCATGGACTTCCATCAAGTCTATCACTGTAAACATATGCTGCAATAGGCATCCAAGCTAGTCTAGTTGACATCACTACCAACACTCCTCCCAGCAGTTAGGTAATGCAAACTACCCAACACAATTCCCTAACACGACTATTGACATCAATGCGAACACCCTTGCAAATTCCTTCACCAGGCCAATGACCATCCAAACAATGCCAAATATCCAACATTTATCCCAGGGTTTGGCAGTTAGCCTTGTATAATATTTTCTGTAATCCCTGCCCTTGATCAACTTAGTAGGTTTGATATCCATGTCTAATTCTTGAATCTTGGTAATCCCTTTCCCCTCTTACCTTCAGTGTCACCTTGCACGAGAATATCTTTCACAACGATTGTTGGAACATACACTATTATATTCTACCTCATGCAACACCTAGCTGAAAACCACAATTGGATGTTCCTACCCTTCACTATTTTTCTGCAACAAAATAGTTGCCACCATGTTAGGAGAGAAAAAAGAGAAAATGAAGAATGACCTTTGATAATATGGGATGGCTAAGATTAGGGCTTCTGCAAAAAAAATTAATTCTAGAGAATGATTGTCGTGCCTCTACGTTCCACTTGACTTCCCTATCTTTTTTTTTTGTAAATCAGACAGTTATATTAAAAAAGGATATAATATTTACATCGAGTCTACAAAAGCAAACAGTGACCAAAGAAGCACCTTACAGCCTTGCAGAACAGAGGTGTAGGAAGAAAACTGCCATGAAACAAAAAGCCCATAGGCAAGTATGATAGAAAGCTGGAAAGCTCACCACGCAGGGCGACAGAGTTAAGACCACAGGTTTATCATTGATAGCTAACAAAAAATGGCAGTATAAACTGAAGCCAAAGCCAATACAAGGCCGATACAAAAAACCCAAAATCGGCATATAGACCCAAGGACGATTATGGATATGATAACTGCCAAAGACCGGAAAACGACATAAGATATAAGAGGACATAAGACCAACCAGAGGAGAGTCGAGGACGCCAAAACTGAGCCATGCGAGCCCGTGGTCTAAGGGAAGCCGTCCGGACGCGGGAAGACACCCAGCCTGCTAGTGATGTCCAGACCCACATCAAGGAAGTGCTTATCCATTTTGTCTTGCAGATCCTGCATGGATTGGAAGTTTTGGGCTTCCTTCATCTTCTGTTCTTGAACCACAGGGTCCGGGCTGATAGTTTTCCTGAGCAACCTGATGAGCAGGGTGAGTTTCTTATTAACAATCTCCACCCCTTCCTAGATGGACGAGATCCTGCGGTCCATATACTCCTGGCTAGCGGAAGTATTACCAGGATAACCGCACGGGGGAGGTTGCTCCTTCTCAGTGTTCTGCTTGTCGGCATCCTTCATGTCCAAGGCTTTTGCCAGAAGAGTTTTCATCCTCCAACTTTCCGCCTTGGTTCGCATGAACTGGGTTGTTCGCTTTGCTGGGGTGACCGGGTCACATATCCAATCGACCTCAACTGCAACCATTCCCTCCTGCTTGGTTTCTTCTTCCTGCTTGACTTTAGCCTCTAACTCAGCAATTTTCCATTTGCTTCTCGTGGAGGCTCTGGTAACATACATGTTCTCCGCATTGCGCAAATCCTGGGTAGCCCCGGCACATCTACAACTGGATGCATCCATACTGAACTTATGCGATCTGTTACTGCACTGCTTTTCTTGAATTTTCTTGCTACTAATGCTGGCCGAGCTGAGGGTAGAGGTGGTGGAGTCCTCGCCAGATCTCCCTGTTAAATATATTGGAGCATTGGTATGCTCCCGAGAATGGCTTTCCATAGGGGCGAGAGACGTAGTACTAGTGCAATTAATGTTGAAGGTGATCACACGATTCTTGTAATCTTTTCCTGCAGGCACAGGAGAATTCCTGAGTGCCTTTCTCTTGATCTCGGAGTGCTTTTCCTTTCTTCTCAAACCGTTCTTACGGATAACCTTGTGGCATGATCTTTGTTGATGGTTCCCATACCTGGTTCTGCTCCGTACTGAACGCCGCCGCTTCTTCTGTCCAATCCTCCCGTAGGTGTGATGGGGTACCTGTCTATTACTTCCGTTTTCTGTTTGACGGAGCCGGTGAAAAGGACCGTTACCGGTTAGGCTCGGTCGTTGGTGTTCACGTCGAGTTGTGCCAGCTGTGTACATCGGGCTTTCAGATTTGGAAAGTTCACCTCCTCCCAACAGTTGTCCCATCCGCTTCCCTGACTGTCTACTCCACAGTTTCCCAAGTAATCCGCCACCTTGTTTGCTCGACGTCGGATCGCCTGGAAAACAAGACCCTGCATGCCGCCCAAGAGTTCAGCAATGCTCTCTGTGACTTTGGCTAATCTCCAGTGTTTGATGGCTTTGTTAGCTTTGATTCCTCTTTGCAATTTTTGCACAGTGGCAATGACCAGAGAAGAGTCCCCTTCCACAATTAGATTGTGGAGATTTCGGGATTTTGCGATTCTGAGGCCGTGTTCCAGGGCCGCAAATTCCATTTCATTGTTGGTACTTTCTCCAAGCGCTCTGTAGTAGATATGCAGAATGTCTCCCTTCTGATTACGTATAACTCCTCCAATTCCAGCCAAGCCAGGGTTGTCGCACGACGCCCCATCAAAATTCAATTTGAGCCCTCCGACCAGTGGGCATTGCCAAGACTCGCATAAGGAGGGTTGAGGGGTACTGTGTTGCAGAACAGAGTGATAACCACTGCCCTCTAGACGGAAGCTTTTTAAAATCCGTAAGTCCAGAGCTGTAGGTTTTTCATTGCTGTTCGTTATGCATTTAGTTTGAATTAATTGCTGGATGTTGGTTATGATGCTGTCTTTTGAGAAATTGATGTTCCTGTACTCGTTTAGGAGAATCCTTCGGTTGCGCTCCTTCCATATAGACCAAAGTAGAAATCATGGAGCCGATTTCCAGATGTTGTTGACTCTCTATGTGCCTGAAAAATTCATTCTCCAATTCAGAATAGTACTGTGAATTGAGTCTAATTGTCGGTACGAGTTGCTGAGGATCCCTTCCATCCAGCACCATAATTGTGATGCCCATTTGTAGGTGTTGAAAAGATGGTTTAAAGATTCTGGTTCTTCAAGGCACATGGGGCAACGAGAAGGTCCCAAAAAGCCTTTCTTGCGAAGATTGTCCCAGGTAAGGGTCTTATTTCTCATTAAGAGCCAGAGGAAAGTTCTGATCTTGGGGCATAGAAGATTATCCCAAAATTTTCTACTCCAGGGTAGGATCTCTCCCTGTTCGTTCCTTTCTAAAATATTTCTGGCTTCTTTCAATGAGAAATTTCCATTTCCCTTTAGACCCCATCTGAGTTTGTCATCCTCTTCCGTTTTTCTGATCTTTCTTTTTAGGATGCTTTCATTGAAAATTTGAGTTGTGTGATTATTGTCCTCTGTGTGCTCACTGTTGAAGTTGATCCAATCCCTCCAATTGTCGTCAGTGCTGTGTTGATGCCAGTATTGGTTAACAGTGTATTTGCCTTGAGTTTGATAAGCTTGTTTTATATTTAGCAATTCAGGAGAGTCGAGTTTGGGTAATTGTTGCCATGCATCCTCCCAGAACAATGCCAGCCTGTCGTTACGAATTTCCCAAAAGCTATTATCCTCGACGAGATTTTTATTTCTCTTGGCATGATTCCATATAGGAGAGCCGTCTGGGGTTTCCTGCAGTCTAATGAGATCCTGCGTGTCACAATCCGGGACATATTTTTCCTTCCAGTGCTTGGCCCAAGGTAGGGTAGGGTTTTCAATCCATCTCCACCATAATTTGGCTCCACAAGTGCGGTTGATAACCTCTGGATCAACGAGATTCAGCCCTCCCCTGGATTTTGACATGCACAGCTTGCTCCATGTAACAAGAGCCCATTTTTTCTTCTCACCATTTCCGCTCCAAAGGAAAGATCGCTGGATACTTCTTATTTGTTGCAGAATTCCTTTGGGAGCAGGGAGCAATGAGAGGAGATAATGAGGAATGGCTTGAAGAATGGCTTTGGTTAAGACTAAACGGTCGACTAGATTTAGAGCTCTGAAAGTCTAGTGAGAACATTTCTTTTTTAGGTTGGCTAGGATTTTCTCCCAATGCTCTTTCTTCCAGGGTTTGAGAGTCAGGGGAGCCCCTAAGTATTTCGAAGGTAGGGAACTAATCCTGAAACCTAAAAGCCTGGCTAGGTGAGATTGGATAGCTGGGTGGGTATTGGAAAAGAAGATAGTTGATTTGGAGAAATTAATTTCCATACCTGAGGCTTGGCTGAAAAGGTCAAGGATTTCCCTGTAAGCAATCGCCTCCTTCACTGTGGGAGTTCCATGTAACATAGTGTCGTCCACAAACTGTTGGTGCGTAGTGGCCCGAAGCGATCTTATAGGCCCGAGACCTTGTATTTTACCTTCTGCTTTCTTCTTAGCTATGGTTCGACTGAGGCCTTCCAGAAGGATGATGAAAAGAAAAGGTGATAAGGGATCCCCTTGCCTGATTCCTCTGGTGGGAGCGAAGGGAACAGAGGGAGCTCTGTTGACAAGGACAGAATACCTTGGAGACCTGATTAGAGCCATGATCCACTTAATCCAGGTACTACAAAAGCCAAACGCTTTAAGAACTGCCTCGAGGTACCTCCAGTTGACTTTGTCGTAGGCCTTTGATAGGTCTAGTTGCATAAGCATACCTGCTACTTTCCTTGAATGCAAGGAGTGAATCATCTCCTGAGCTAAAAGGATGTTGTCAAAAATTTGTCTGCCCTCCACATATCCTGATTTCTCTTCAGAGATGATGCCCGGGAGAATCGTTTTCAATCTGCTGGCTATTACTTTTGAGATAATCTTGTATATGACATTACATAAGGCAATAGGTCTGAATTTGTCAGGGGTTTTTGCTTCTTCAACTTTAGGGATGAGAGCAAGAAAAGTAGAATTGAGGGATTTGAGAATTGTTCCCGATCGTCTTGAATCTTCCACTGCCTCCCATACATCCTGTTTAACAGTACTCCAGCAAGCTTTGTAGAAATTGATGGTGAACCCATCTGGCCTAGGGGCTTTATCATTGGGCATGCTTCTGATAGCTTCCTCTGTTTCCTCCATGGAGATCTCCCTGCATAGGGCCCAGTTTTGGTCAGCGGTTATGATTTTCGGGATGGCTTCCGTCAGATCCTTGATAGCTTTCTCCCTGTTTATGTGAGGTTCCTGAGCAATCGATTTGAAGTGGTCTGAGAGCAGTGCAGATATTTCATTGTGATTTTTTAGGATTTCCCCTGTATTATTTTTCAGTTATAGAATTCTATTGCTACTTCTACGGTCTAGCGCTGATCTGTGGAAGAATTTGGTGTTCATCTCCCCTTCTTTTAGCCACTGAATTCTTGATTTATGTTTCCATAAGGTCTCTTCTTGAGCGCAGCGATTGTGCCATTGCTGCGAGAAAAGTTTTTCCAGCTCTAGAGCTTCCGCACTAAGGTTTCCTGCTATTCCTTCTTTGTGGATCTGCTCCAACTTATTCTCGAGAATAATCTTCTCCTGGAAGATATTACCAAAGACAGTCTTGTTCCAATCTTTTATTTTTTGTTTAGTCATCTTGAGCTTTTTTTGGAGATTGAACATTTTGGATCCACTGTACTCCAAAGGTTCAGACCACCATTTCTTAACCATCTCCTGGAAGTTGGGGTGGTCCAACCAGAACTTTTCAAACCGGAAAGGTCTGTTCCTGGGGGTGCTGGAAACTTCCACAATGAGCGAGATTGGCCAATGATCCGAGCCTCCGCTGGGAAGGATGTCTGATTCAACTGTGGTGCCATCCATTATGATGCTTTCTGAGATTAAGAATTTGTCCAGGCGGGAGGCTATGAGCTTGTCACCTCCCCTTCGATTGTTCCAGGTGAAGGAGCCGGATTTGGGGAGAACATCCACCAGTTTGGCCATCTCAATGAAGGTGGCAAATGCTTCCGCATCTCTGCTTAGTTTTCTTAGACCTCCTTTTTTTTCTAACAGGGTTGTAATCATATTGAAATCACCCCCCAAAATGCATTTTGAACTTGGATATATTCTAATTACTTTATGTAGGGAATCTAAAAAGGATAGCTTATCTTCTAATTTCTGAGGACTATAAACATTGATACAGAGGAAGGAGTTAGAGTTACCTATGGGTTGAAAAACATATGCCATGAAGTGCTTGTTGGCTTCAGCCGAAAGCAGACTTGACTTCCCTATCATTCTTCAACATTTTTGTGATTTCTTTGCCAATTTCAGCATAGTTTGTTATGAATCTCCTTAGAAAATTTATTTTTCCCAAGAAAACATGAATTTATTTTCTATTCCCTGGTAAATTAATATTATTAAGAGCCTCCACCCTTTTAGGATCAATCTTTACTCTTCCTTTGCTATAATCTAGCCCAAAATCTTCCCCTCACTTAAGTGAACTGTGGTTTCTTGGGGTTTAAGGATAGACCATACCTTCTACATTTTGCAAATGTGAGATGCAAATGCTTGAGGTGCTCTTCATATGACTCAAAGAAAAAAGTTATGTCATCTAAGTAGATTACTATGAATTTATCCCGCTCTAATGCCTACCTTCCTTACATTCAAGGAGTCACTAACAAGATAGCTAAAATCCTCAAAAAGAAAAATATAAAGACTGCGTTCAAACCCTGGTCTACCATTAAACAAAGAATGAAATCTGTTAAGGACAACCAAGAACTACTTCAACAGAAAGGAGTATATATCATCAAATGCTCTTGTGGGGATCAATACATAGGAGAAAATGGTCACTCTGTAAGGATTAGGCTCAAAGAGCATAGTGCAGATATCTGTAACGAAAGAACCCGATCTTCAGCCTTGGCTGAGCATGTAGGTAAAACTAATCACCATATATGCCTTGAAGACGCCAAGGTCATTGCCAATGAAGATCACCATTTCAAGCGTAAGGTTAGAGAAGCTATTGAAATCATAAAACATCCTCGAAACCTTAATAGGGATGGAGGCTTGGAAATTAGCAAAAATTGGAACTCTTTGCTCACGCCCACGAATAATTGCATTAGTTCTCAATAAAAATTGTAACTAGGTTAGATATGTACCTCAATATCTAACTTGATAAACTAACAAAATAACTTATCCCTTTAGTTATTTTAATTCTTTAACAACATATCAACTTGGTAGATGAATAATAAAATAACCCCTTGAAAATATATTAACTTCGCTACACATTAAAAACCATAGACAAGAAGAATATTAATGATAAATAAAGATAATTATTA